>PVIH01006470.1:0-99678 GCA_004025045.1 Sigmodon hispidus | reverse complement strand
CCCCCCCCCGGGCAGGGAGCAGACAGTCCTATGGTCCCACTGACCCAACATTGTTAGGACATGTTTTCAAATCAATGCAATATTCTTCATTTGAAAAAAATAGCTTTCTAGGAATTTATGAAGTCATTGCTGAAGATGAGTGTTTGAACACTGATCATAAAGTTACTATGGGACTGAAATGCCCAACAATGCTGGGCATATAACAATGCTTTATGAGCAAAAATTTTTAGTAACTTACTGACTAGAAGATTAATCTTATTGAGATTAGTTACCATTGCTTCAGGGTCAAACATACTTTGCTTTAAAAACAGCAAGACAAAAATAGTCAGTCTACCCCAGAAATTGTTAAACCTCTTTTCTTAGCATGAAATGCCTCATCAAAAAAAATAGACCATCTTTGAAACTATGTGAAGTCTTTTAAAACCTCTCATATACATAAACTTGGATCAAAGTCTTATGATCTGGAGGTGGACTATCCCAGGATGAAGAAGCATAGGCATTAGACCAGTTGCTGCTATAGTGATGCTGGGGAATGAACTGTATCCTCCTCAAATTCTTATGTTAAAACCATTATCTCCAAAGTGGCTGTATTTTGATACTGGGCTTGTACGACATGATTAAAGTTGAATAAAACATACAGTTTGGTTTGATCCATACAGATTTGCAAGCTTATATGCTCAGGCTAACAATGTAATGTAAAGATGCAGTAAGGAGGCAATCATCTACAGTAAAACAGAGCCCTCAACACAAACAGCTTGCATTGGTTGTATGCTACAAAAACTTCACAACATCAAAATTGTGTTTCTATTATTTAAAAATAAATCATTAAATGGTATTTTGTCATACAATTTCCAATGACCAGGAAAAATTATTAAAATTGTAATCACATGCTCTTATTATTTTGAGTAGAAGCTTTAATGAGGTAAGCAATCACATCACAAGGAGAAATGAGCAATGATGTGGAGAAAGCAGTGCAGGTATTTTTGCTGCTCTATGTCTTATTCCTTTAGCCCCCTAAGCCTCCCATGTTCTCTGAAAAAAATTCCCTTTCTAGTTTTTTCTACTTCTCTCCACTTTCTCCTCCGTATTTATCTCAGAGACAACAAATGCTCAACCAGAAGTAATTGGGTAGTTTTAGAGCTGACTAGAAGGATGATCAGTTCTTTCAGTGAAAAACATAACCATGGGACAAATGCTTTGGACTCCTGACCTGCCGGAGTAGTGATTCCATGGCACTTGTAATAATAGGTCCTCACAAGGCCCCAATGACACAGACACAAAGTTACCCACTCACTACTTGATCAAACACCTGAATAAAGTATCCATTGTTATTTCCTTCTTCGAAGTGTACCCCATCTTCACACCTGACCAAAATGCAAACACACAAACAATAACAACTTACCTGCCTTTGCCTCCCACTTGTTTTTTTTAATGCTTAATATATACTGAAAGCATTTAATGACTATAATTAGGCAATCATTGATCATACTCTACCTCTTTCAGAACATTGATATTTCATATATATGTATAACTTTGTTTTAAAATAACTGACTTCTCTTCAAGAGGACTTGGGTTCAGTTTCAGGACCCACATGGAGGCCCAAAACCCTCTTCTCTAATTCCTTAACATTTTCTAGCCTTTGCTGGCATTTCACACCAGTTTCATGAAGATATAAATTCAGGTAAAACATCCATAAACACATAGTAAATATAGACAGACAGACAGACGATAGATAGATAGATAGATAGATAGATAGATAGATAGATAGATAGACTCCTTTAAAAAAGTAAAAACAGTGTTGTAGGAATGGAGACCCTCTGAGTATATGCTCAATAGTGGTATCGCTGGATCAATGGGGAGATTGATTCTCAGTTTTCTGAGGAACTGCCATACTCATTTCCAAAGTGATTTTTTTAAGTTTACATTCCCACCAGCAATGGAGAAGTGTGCCCCTTGGTCCACATCCCCTCCATCATAGGCTGTCATCTGTGTTTTTGATTTTAGCCATTCTTACAGGTATAAGATGGTATCTCAGAGTTGTTTGATTTGCATTTCTCTGATGGCTAAGAATGTTGAGCAATTTTTTAACTTTCTGCCACTTGAAAGATCAGTCTTCTGTCAGATGTAGGGTTGATAATGATATTTTCCTATTCTTTAGGCCATAGTTTTGTTTTATTGACCATATCCTTTGCCTTACAGAAGCTTCCAACCAATAGGAGAAAGGGTGTCTAAATAGGACTTCCCTTAGAATCAAATGAATGACCACCCTAATTCACATTATAGAACCCTCATCCAGTGTTGTATGAGGTTTTTTACTTTATCTGGGTCAGAGGCTTGACCTGCCTGCAGACACTTTACCCCCCAAAAGTGACTTAGATGCTTATATTAATTTTATTTTGTTTGGCCTATGTCTTAGGCACATTGTTAGCTAGCTCTTTTATTTTAATTTAACCTGTTTTTATTAATTTGTGTGGCCACATGGCCCATGGACCCTGGCCCATAGCTCACCTGGGTCTTTTATATGTTTTTTCTTTGGCAGCTGGATGGAGTTTGTATGACTCTACTCTCTTTTATTTGCCTATCTTTTGATTTTTTTTTATTTATCTTTACAGCACGTGACACAGGCCAAAACAGTTTTCCAATTTATAGCATACAGATGAGCGTTCCCACCACAATCCAGTAACTGCTGAAGGCAGAAACAGAGATCCATAGCTAAGCACCAGGTTGAGCTCACAGTCCAGCTGAAGAGAGGGAAGAGAGAGTATATGAGCAAAGCAAACAGGGTCATCGGGAGGAAACCTACAAAGATGGCTGATCCAAACTATTGGGAGATCACTGACTCTAAAATAACCACTGAGGGACCTTCATGGAAAGAAACTTTCTGAATGTAGATGACAGTCAAATGATGTAGGAACCTCATGCAGCCTGACCACAGTTTATTCCTGGTTTATGAACTGGCTTCTTAGAGCCCATTCCCCACAGAGGAACACCTTAGTCAGCCTTGATACGGGAACTTGGATCTATCTCAACTGGATATGCCAGACCAAACTGACTCATGTTGAAATTCCTTGCCTTTCCTGGGGAATGGATGGTGGGATGGGGTGGAGGGGCCTGAGAGAGGACAGGAGAGAGGGGAGGAAGGGGAAGCAGTTGAGGGTATAAGAAAAAACTTTTAAAATAAAGAAAGGTAAAACCATTGCAATTTATACTGATAGAAAATTATAGCTGTGGTTACTTCTACTAATCTTGCTATAATTTTTTGATATATTGGTTATATGTGGATTTTATTTTTAGTCCTACCTAAACCATGGTCATCTAGGAAACATCAAAACAAATGTGAAAAGTCACTAAACAATCTCTTTGGAATCTCTTTAATCAGGATGGATAATCTATAATATTTCTTTCTCCAATTCATCCTAGCAATGGTTACTCTAGGAAGGGCCTCAAATAATTTTACTCTGAATAATTACAACCTAGTCCTTAGCCAAGGAAGGATCTGTGGGGATTTCCCACATCAGCTTCTATGCTCTTGGAATAGAAAACTTGTTTTCTATTTCAACTCCAGAAATCTAGCTTCTTCTTCAACTCAAATATTGAATCTTTGTGTCTTTCTTAAGAAGATGAAGCCTCATGAGACCCTTGAACTCATATCAATGCCCATAAAGGCAGCCACAGAAAATAAGCAGTTGCTGTGGGATTATGCTTTTGTACATTGTAAATATTTTTGCACTGTAAATATTGGTTTAGTAAAACAATGATTGACCAGAAGCTAGACAGGAAGTAGAGGTGGGTCAACCAGGCTAAGGAGAATTCTGGGAAAAGAAAAGGCAGAATGCAAATGTGAGCCAGATGCAGAGGAATGAAGATGAGAATCTTGCACTGAGAAAAAGGTACCAAGTTACATGACTAAACAAAAATATAATCATGGGTTAGCTTAAGAGTTAATAAGTAATAAGCCTGAGCTATAGGACAAATAGTTTATAATTAATATAAGCTTTTTTGTGATTATTTGGGACTAAATGGCTATGAGACTGGATGGGCAGGACAGAGAAACTTTTGACTACAGGCAGCTTAGCACAGTTTTTTCTTCATAGGTAAATGTTGAATATTGTTTCCAGATGAGAGAAAATTAGTTGCCTTTTGGAAGTTTTTTGATTATGCCTTGTCATATGAGAAGTAAAGTTAGACATTCATAGTTCCTTCACTGAAAGTAACAGTTATAAATATGGTTTATTAACATGCAAATTCTTTCTCAAAATCTGAGTTGACTATTAAATATTTGGTTCAAGTATAATCTTATGTTTTATGTTAATATTTGGAGTCTTTACTCATTTGTTGTAAATTGTCTAACACAAGGATAGGATTTAAATAACCTTTGAGGTTATGTTTACAATTTATTCTCCCTTATTTTTTCCTATTTGAAGATACTAAAGCTTCCAACTATAATATGTCATTATTCTTATATCACCTATGTTTTTTATCTTCCTTATTCATATCTTTTTCTTTTCTTAGATTCTCTGCACCTCAAAAAAAATTCATGCAAAATGCAATGAGAGCCAACTCAAGAAATCTCATATGTTCTTTTACTTTCCTGTCCACAACTATGAATTTAATGGGCATATTTTTATTAGTTATTCCAGGTCATACCAAAACTAATTAGTCATTATATGTGTGCACTGTAAACCTCTAATAATGACTTTTCCCATGATTATCCATCCTTCATACTAAAGTCACATAGCTCATTTCTTCTTGTTGTCATTTCAACCTCCCACTTCTAAGCTGTGTCAATAAGGTTTGTAATAGGATGTTTCTTCAGAATCCCAGAAATTCTTTTATCTAACAATAAAGTTTCCCTTTATCCAGTGTGTTTCAGCTCGTGTTACCTCCAGCATTTATCTGTGACAACTGCATTTTGATGTACCAAAGAGTTGAGTGAGAAAGTAAAAGTCATACAATGGTTCCTTAAACTTCTGCTTAGAAGTAACAAAAGTCAAATATCCTTGCATTTGATCTTCTAAATCAAATGATATGACCAAGTCTGATATAAGTAGGATAAAAAGTGCATTCCAGACACAGCAGGGACCCTGAGGTGAAGGGCCTTGAGGGAAGGGCCCCTACAGTAAGGCAATGTGTATTTCAGACATTACTTCAATGCATCACATCAGATTTCAGACTCAAAAGCATTTCTTTGATGTTTTAAGAACATACTTTAAAAAGCCAAAATAGAAGCAAGGGACTCTATTGAAAGATTATTTCAATAATCCAGGTTAAGAGACAATGATGTCTTGAAAAAGAGATATGACAGGACCTAAAGCAAAGGTGACTTGGGGAGACATCTTTAGAACAGACTGGCTCACTGGTGACATAGAGGACATGAGAGACAAACAGATGCATTGAGTTCAAGGTTTTGGCTTAGGACTGGGCTTCATACCACCTCATGTTAGGTGAACTATTCTATTCAAAGCACACCCTCAGGACTCCCCTCACTCTGAGAATAGCTGAATCTCTGGGGACAAGCCTGAGGAGTCTCAGTCCTCCCTAGGAACTTACTGCTCACACAATGCTAGTTTGTTATAGAGAAAAAAATACAGATCAAAATCAGGCAAATGGAAAGTTTATGGGAGAAGAGGAAGATCTCACACACAACACAGTCATCCTCTTCTGTGGAGATAGATAATGTTACACTGCTAGCTAGAACAATGAACAATCAAACGATTATTATCCAGTGAGGAGGCTCACCTCATCGCTGGTATTCAGTATTTCTTACTGAGTTGGTTTGTTTAAGACCCTGTATACTTGCAGATTTGACATTCATTTATCACAATTACCAGGTTATTCACTGATAAAATATCAACTAACCCCCCCATCCTGATCTATTTATAGGTGAGATAGCCTTTCAAAATCCATAAATACCATTGAAAATAGCATATAGTTTTTCTCATAGAAGTAAAGGATATAGATAAGACTGCTTTTGTTTTATGTATATGTATGCATGTATGTATCCAGAATAATTATGAATATAGGACAGGTTATATTAAGCTATACTTTAGAGCAATCATATTCAAGGCAGAACTCACTGATCCTGTAAACAAAGTGTGCACATATCTCAAAATGTTTTTTCCCTTACCCCAGGAAGTGACATTTGAGTCCTGAAATAGAAAAGTGATGACAAAGTATATTAAATACATAGATATTAATGATAAAATATGGCTACTCTTACTGGAGTAGAATAAAGTAGGATTGAGTGTATGATATTCAAATGAATATACACTCTAAGAGTGAATAATGAGCATTTGACCAGACATTATAAACGGTTGTATATTTAAACACTGATATATTGTGGAATATTACTTTAAGCAAAAATGTGCTACATTTATTCATGCTGTATTTGTTTAACATGTAAATATATGTTGCTGTTTTTTACCTTGCATATCCGAGGAACCTGATTGGTGTAATAAAAACCTGAGCAGCCAATAGCTAGGCAGTATATGAATAGGTGGGGTGGAATGTTGAGAGAAGAAATCAAAGGAGGGATCTAGACTGAAGAGAAGAAAGAGGAGCGAATGAAGGAGAAGTAGAGAAAGACACCCAGGACCTGCCACATAGCTGCCATCCAGCCAGACGTGGAGCAGAACATGCACAATTAAAGAAAGGTAAAAAGCCCTGAAGTAAAATTGTAGATGAGAAGAAACAGGTTAAATTAAGTTATATGAGCTAGTGGGACAAGCAAAAGATTAGACTGAGCATTCATAACGAATACTAAGTCTCCATGTCATGTTTTGGGGGCTGGCAGTCAGAGAAAGCCTGATACACTGATATCTCAGAATGCTCAAACAACTACTGACCACAACATCATTTCTCTGCTTAAAACCTTATCTTTCAGGAAAAAGAAGCCTAAATAGTATGCATCAGTATGTCTCAAACAGTAAGTAATAAATTTTCTGCAAACAGGTGGGCGTGTACTCAAGATTTCTTAACTATTTAGTATTGAAGTACTGTTATTTTCCAGTTTCCCCACAGTATAAAACTTCAGTTTTTTCTTTGTGATCTCTAGATTATAAAGAATTTCCCCCAAGTTCTTCAGTTTCTGTCCAAAGTTACCTTTAAGTATTTTCATTTTTTTCTTACTTAAATATTTACATGCGGAGTTGCTCTAAAGATTTAAGGGACAAAAACTAACACAGCAATGAAAGGAAAGAAGAAAAAGTTTGAAGGAACAGATCATGAGAGAATCTTTAATAATGAAAAAGCAGTACATAAAAGCTATTTTCCCAAAAAAGTCTGTGAGAGTACTGTATGTAACAAAACCAAGACAAATTACAGCTGACAAAATCATAAACATTGCTGTAGAAGCCTTTCTGAACTCTGGGCAAAGTATAATAATTTATAAATAAAGTCAAAATTTACTTGAGTGCAGAATGAGTAAGCCAACTCATTTGCTTGGAAGTATTGGATGTTCAGTGGCAGAATCATCAATGATTCCCACATTACCAATACTACTAAAGAGATGACAAAGAGTAGAAAATAAATTATTTAATTTGATGGAGGTGACCAAGAACTTCATTTTTAGTGCTATTAGTTTCTCAGAAGTAGGAAGATTCAGAAGGTAATTGAACACGCTTCATACTAATAGAAAAAATAAAGTAGAGGTTTTAAATTGGGAGCCTTAGTTTATAGATATTTTCAAATTCAAAAGACCAGAGTAGATCACTTCAAATAAAATCTATATACAGATATTAAAAACTAATAAATGAAAGAAAAGTCATATGGGTGCTTTAAGAGAAAAACTAGATTAAATTGTTTAAATAGAAAAAAATGTGAAATCAAAAATTATTAGGAGAAACTATACATAATATAATGCATACTAGCAATAAAAAGAGGAGCTGTAATTTTGATAAAATAAAAATTATAGTTATCATAAAACAAATTATTAAGTATCAGGATAGACTATCATAATAAAATATAAAAATAAAACTGATGAATTGGTTTACTATATTCACAGAGAGATATACTTCATTATTGATATACAGAACTGACACAGATCTAGCATTTTGATAGCAGTGTGGAGTATTAGTATAAATAATAAAATGAGATATTTACATCTGAAACCAGGCTACCAAAAATTTTTTACAAATTAGATGAGTGACAACTTAAGTGACCATGAGCAAAATTACTTTTCCAATTTCAAAGTTGGTTATCTCAAGTGCTTTCATTCCAACAGCATAACCCTGAGTGACAGCTAAAATTCCTTTGTCATAGTCTTTGTATAAAAATCTCAAGGCTGTGATCTAGAAGATACTCTTGCAAGAATCTGTTCAAAAATAACTAGGACACACTCAAACTTTAGCTAGAAACGGCAAAACTTGAGGTTTACCTTAGCAGATGTTGAATCTAATTTGGAATATATAATGATGTGATTCCTGGTTGTCATTTTATGTCAATTATGGCACAAATACTCATCCATAACTCCATGCCTCAACCTCATAGAAATAATGGCAAAATTAAAATCAGAAATATTCAATTTAAAACAACCCTGGAAAAAGGATAATGTCAGGAAGCAGGAGTTGTTGCTGATTAAAAATTCCTGATGTTAGTGCTGATAATTTTTAAGCATTTCAGTTTTTAATTATCATACAATGTGGATAAGGTCAGAAGACAGCTTTTACAGAGTAGTTAAAACACTTTTTGTTGGCAATAGTGTTAAATGTTAAAAAAAAAAAAAGTGTTTGATTTCTCCTTAATTCACCAAATGCTTCTAAAAATTGGAAGCATTAGTGAGACTCTGGAGAATAGCAGGTAAATGTGAGCTTATCTTATTCAGACTATATGTAGCTCATCTCTAAAAGCCACAGAGTTTGTGTTAGGTTTTAATTATTTGCTCTCAAATTACACCCATGTCTAAGCAAATAATAAAAGCTTTTAATGCACAAATATTTGCTAAACTATTAAATTCTTAGATATCCCCTGTCTTGTTCAACACTTAATAAATATTTATTGTGTGTTGTGTATACTGCTCTCAACAACTTAATTAAATTATTATTGTGAGACTAAACAAATTATTTTGACATATAGTTAATCTTTAAATTATTAATTACTTTATTTCTGCTGTATATATAATTTATAGCAATGATTAAATATATTTGAACAAATAAAGCCATGCAAACTGTTAATATTTCTAATGGCCACATCTCTTTCCTACACATATTAGTTGAATATGAATGGCTCCAGCATAATTTGTATCCTCTGCATTAACACTACAGAATCATATTTAAGTGAATCAATTTTATAGGTAAATGACTAATCTACTGTTAATCCCCCTTAGGATGGAAAATTTAGAAGATTTAAAAATTACATTTTCTCTTAAAGAGATTTCTATAGGTCAGTTTTAGATAATTATTCCACATAAAATGCTCTTTCAAAAATGATGTGTTCAAGTGTGTGTGTGTTATATGTACTATATATTTGTGTGATTGTGCATACAGATGCCATAGACCTCTAATGTCTTGCTCTATGACTTTCTGTCTTATTATTTTAAAGCAGGGTCTCTCTCACTAAACCTGAATCTAAGCAAGTCTCATCAATCTTCTCTGCCCCATCCCCTGCACTGCTAGGAAATTTTAATGAAACACCCTCTTAAGCATGACTAGACTTTTTTCATGGGTGCTAAGATCTGAATTTAGGTCTTCTTGCAAATGCTTCGACAGCACCAGTTGGGGATTACTTACAGGAATATTGATGACTAAGAGGTGCCTGTATCACCAAAAATCTCATTTCAGCATCTTGTTAACTCATGGGAGCTTCATTCCTGGTTTTCCCTGAATAAACTGCAGGTAGATTGGTTGCTGGGAGATTTTGTTTGCTTGAATATTTCTTTGCTGACCATATAACCCTACATAAGTGCTTTCTGAGATGCTAAATTTTGTTTTCTAATTAAGACTTAAGGGCATTACTCTAAAAGGGAAAGTTCAAGTTAGTAAAAAATTCAAACACAAATCCCTGATTTCTTAGT
The DNA here is from genome assembly GCA_004025045.1 of Sigmodon hispidus. Classification (NCBI taxonomy): domain Eukaryota; kingdom Metazoa; phylum Chordata; class Mammalia; order Rodentia; family Cricetidae; genus Sigmodon; species Sigmodon hispidus. Next base: position 89,669 of record PVIH01006470.1, on the reverse strand, counting down.
GTCTGTTCCGATTGTCTTCCTACATCACCACCTTGGAAGAATGACTGTAGTGTTTTATCTCACTATTTTTTTAAACCTCACTACTAAGTTTCACTAAACATTTAGCATTACATTTTGCTCTTAGAAACTATGCCTCTCCTTTACACTAAATATTGAATTACTCTTTCCTAGAGTACACAAAAACTGTGATATTTTGAATATTTAGGCAAGTTAATCATGTAGTCTACTGATCAATTCAGAATTACATGATGTCCCTCAATGTTTTATGATAGGTTATATTTTATAAACCTCCTAGAACATAGGCTGTGTTCCTTTCTGTCATTATATCTTCATAAAAGAGAAGAATAATTTGCATGATTGCTGAGATTCCAGTTTATTTTATTAAGGTGTGTCTTTGAGATTTTCCACCAGAAAGTGACTTTTATTTTCTAGTTAAAAGTAATAAATATCTGAAAAAAGATTGAAGTCAAGCAACTGTTTCTGGCCAAGCTTTGTATCATTAATTTTTTTCACTATGGACTAATAGCCCTTATCTCTTCTTAAAAATGAATTATGGCTCTTATCTCTTCCCTAAACCCAGGACAGCAGGGAAAACCTTTGCAAATCGGAACTCCCCAGTAAAATCCAGTTTTCTGAGCCCCAAACTCCAACCTATCCCATCACACACTGACCTCAGTAGCTGCCTGAAACCCACAGATCCTCAGCACCTATTGGAACAAGAGCTAAGTGACACTTCACCCAGCCTGGCCAGACAGTTTAGTCTCCATGGACCCAGGCCCTAGGACACAACCCTTAGAACCTCACCCCCTCACATCTCTCCCATAAATCCAGGCAAGAGGGAAAACCCCTGCAAGACAGAACCCCTTAGTAAACTACAGATCCCTGAACATCCCCATCTACAAATACTACCCCAACACTCAATCCATCCCATCACCTGGCAACCTCAGTGGCTACCTGAGAATTACAGTTTCCCAGCAGCTATTACATTAAGAGTGCACACCTGAGACTTACAGTTCCTCAGAACCTATTGGTAACCAAGGGTAACTAAGACTCACAGTTTGTCAGCACCTGTTGGATCAAGACAGTTACCTGAGACCCACAATTCACCAACATCTGTTGGATTAAGAGCTCTTACTGGATCAAGAGATCCTTCTGAATCAAGAACTCATTTTGGACCAAGATTGGATCCCCAAGACACAAAATTAGCAAACTCCTATTGCACCAATGACAGCTTACTAGGACACAGAATATACTACCTTCAAGTAGAACAAGAACCCAGATTGAACAAAGAGATGCTTTCTGAGACACAGACACAGGCAGAACAGATTGCATCAAAATCAGTGCCCTGAGATACAGACAAATATTGCAGTGATCCAAGAAAGCAATGGACATATGCCAGCACAAAAATACATATAACAACATAATGAACAATATAGCACCACTAGAATCTAGTGGTTCTACAACAACAAGACCTAATCATGACAATGTAGAAGAAGCAGAAGAAAACCACCTTAAAAACTTTATAAAGATAATAAAAGCCTTAAAAGAGTAAATAAAAAGTGTCCTTAAAGAAATAAAGAAAAAGACAAAATAGAAAAAAAAAACAACAGGCTTTTTAGAGAAAATCAAGAGTAAAAAATGAAACAGGTGAAGAAAATATTTCAAAGATTAAAAATTAAAATAGATGGAATAGAGAAGTCATAAACCAAGGGAATGCTGGAAATAGAAAATCTGAAGAAACAAACTAAAATGACAGATGCAAATATAACCAACAGACTGCAAGAGATGGAAGAAAGATTCTCTAGTATAAAAGGAAGATTTGATAGTGGAAATATGTATACATCAGTCAAAGAAAACACTAAAACTTAAAAGTTATAACATAAAAAGTCCAGGAAATATGAGACACCTTGAAAACAACAAACCTTAAAAAAAGGAATAGAAATAGGATAATACCAGCTCCAAGGCACAGAAAACACACTTAACAAAATCATAAAAGAAAACTTTCCCAATCTAAGAAGACAATTCCTATAAAGATACAAGAAGCTGACAGAATACCAAATAGACCTGAACTCCCAAAAAGTATGCTCACCACATAATAACAAGCCATTAAACCTAGAAAATGAAGAAAGAATTTTAAGATCTGCAAAGAAAAAAAGGACAAGTAACTTATAAATGCAGACCCATCAGAATAACGTCATACTACTCAGTGGAAACAATAAAAGCCAGAAGAACTTGGTTAAATGTTATACAGACAGTAAGAAACAATGGATGGTATCCCAGACTAGCATACTCAGCAAAACTATCAATCACTCTGAATGGAGTAAATAAGATATTTCAGAACAAAACAAAATTTGAATAATACCTATTCACAAATCCAGCAACTGAAAGGAAGAATAACTTGTTCAGCCACTCTGGAATGCAATACAGTGGTTTCTCAGAAAACTGGGAATTAATCTGCCCAAGGATCCAGCCATATCACCCTTAGGCATATACCCCAAAGACACACATTTGCACCCCAAAAGCATTAGCTCACCTATGTTCTTAGCAGTATTATTCATAATAGCAAGAACCTGGAAACAACCTATATGCCCCTCAACTGAGGAATGGATTAACAAGCTGTGGTACATCTACACAATGGTGTACTACTCACCAGTAAGAAAAAATTATATTCTAAAATTTGCAGGCAAATGGATGGATTTGGAGAATATCCTCTTTAGCAAGGTATCACAATCCCAGAAAGAAAATCAGGGAATGTAATCACTCATTAGTGGACTCTAAAGAAAAATGAAAATAGAGAAATGTCATTATACATAAGAACTCAAGGCTAGAACATAGCTAAATGACACAGTGCCTCACTTCTACATTGATGGCCTCTGGCAGGGGGGTGGGTGAAGAAAGACTTGTTTTCTTTCAGAGTCTGGCCACAGGGAGTTTAATTATGCTCCAGTAAGGAAATGAGCAGCATGAATGGAAAGTTTTGTAAATGGGAAGATCATAAGAGTGGGCATGATTCTGAGAGGACTGATATCTGAGTTTGATAGGGTGCATGATGTACAACACCAAATAAATATATATATGTATATATATATATAAATAAAAAAAGAAAAGAAAAAGAAAAAAAGAAAGAACAAAGAAGTGGATATGATTGAAGGAGCCATTGTGGGATTAGAGAGAAACATGACACTAGAAAACACCCACGAACCTACAAGATGAGCTGGGTTTGGACTCCAAGCAATAGTGGGCAGGGTGCCTAAACTGGTTTTTCTCTATATCATATGACTGACCACCCAAATTGTAATTATTGAACCTTCATCATCCAGAAGCTGATAGAGGCACATGCAGAGATCCATAGCTAAACATCTGGCTGAGCTAATGATCCAGCTAAAGAGGAGAAGGAGAGATTACATGAGCAGAGAGATCAAGATCTTGATGAGGAGACCCATGGAATAGGCAGTCGTGTGCTGTTGGGACCTTGTAGACTCTGAAATGACAGCTGATGAACCTTCATGGAATGAATCTGGACCCTCTGAATGTAGATGACAAATGAAAATCGTGGGCAGTTTCTGGAGCCTCTTGCAGTCAGACCAGAGTCTATCCCAGGTCTATGAACTGTCTCCTTGAAGCCCATGTATATCAGGACATCACCTTTCTCAGCCTTAACACTTGGGGATGGGAACTCAGCCCTACCTCAACTAGATATGCTACAATGAATTGACTCACCTTGTGATTCCTTGCCTTCTCTGGAAAGTTCTGTCATTCTATGAGTCTATGATATTCAAATGCCAGGTAAGATGAGAGATGGTGTATCTGTGGTACAGAAGGAAATCCAGGAAAACAGAGTATTGTAAAAACATGTACTTTTAAACAAACTATCAGTCAGTTTCACCTCCTTTTAACAACACCCTATCCTTCAGAATGACCCTCTCCACCACTGTGCTGCAAGATGAAATTCTAAGAAAATTAAGATTCTAAGAAGCCTGTAATTTCTGCTTTTGCTCTTTTAGGACAGTCTGCACAGTCTTGTCTCAGGCATCACATTGTGAAATGCCAGGACAACATTTCCTGTACTGCCATCTGTGGATAGACAGAAAGAGAGCTTTCTTTGGACAATAGCTCATGATTGTTGGTGTTTAACCTGAGGATGATTCAGAAATAGTTTCATGCTGAGGAAAAATTATCCCTTGAGATAGTTAAATTATTATTTTATCAATTTATTACATCTCCATGTCATATCATATCATGTTAAAACCAAAAGTGATCACACACACATACACACACAAACACACATACACACACATTTGCTAGCCGTATCTCAAGCTCAAGACAAATTTCAATTTATATTAGAGTGTTTATCATCATTAATGAAAAATATAAATTGCATTAGTATTGTTTGTTTTCATGCAGTATGATATAACTGACAAAATCTTAGTAGACTGCATTCCTAATGCTCTGCTTGCAAATAAAGTAAAATATTAGGGGAGTGGGTATGTCTGTGTGTGTCTGTATCTGTATGTATGTGGATGCTTAAAGTTTGTGTCTAAATCAGATGTTTATTCTGCAAACTTGTCATGCTGCAAAGTCCACAGGCTTTTGGGTACTTCAGTCATTCAAAACAAGTGCCTGACATCTGGAGATGGTCTGTAAGAGGTTGCTCATAAGATGCGATTTGCTATGGGGTCTTAATTTTGGGGTCCATAATAAAATAGATTCTCTGGAGTCAAAGTTAACCAGAAAGAATTCAAGAACTCAACAGTTCTTGAATTCTGGAATAAACATACAATAGGCTAGACAGAAATTGTCAGGCTGTCATTATAACACAGGCTGTTAACAACCACAATTAAGGCAGACTACATATCAATTATTATTTGTCTGGAACATCAGCTTCCCTAAGCATAAAAGGAAGTGAGGCAGCCTGTGTTGCTGTCTCCTCTCCTTGGCTAATTAGTACTGTTTTAAATGGCTTCATCTGCCCAGGATCAATTGTCTAATAGGAACAGGGCTCTGTCAGTTAATAAGGTGAGGAACTACAGAATGCAATTATGTCTGGCTCCAAAATAGTGCTTCAAACACACTGAAACAATCATGTGACAGAATAAACACACTAATAGGCCAAGGCAGGATCCTTTGTCTAATTTCCATGCATAGTGTTCCAGTAACATTTATGGGAAAAATTAAGAAGGGGGAAACGAGAAGGAGAAGGAGAAAAAAAAAGCACAAATGGAGATTTAAAAACAGTCACAGAAACATCCCTCCCCCATCCCCCGTACACTGGAGACTTCAGTTAAAGAAAAACCCAGCAGAGTTATGAATTATACATGGACGTTTAACAAATTTTAGCATAGAAAATGTTGATGTGAAAATGAACTATATTTTCCCAAAAATGATTTCTGAAAAAATAAACTATCGTTTCATTGTCCTGGTTGTGATATCAGCTCTTGTGCTCATTTTCCAATCACAGAATGAACCTAGTGAAGAAGTGAGCACTGGAAGATTCATTTGTATTCAACAGGCTTTTAGAAACTGTTATCAATTTTTTATAGCACCTCTGATATGAGTCAATGTGATAAATATTAGCCTGCATTGCAATAAGCTAGCACTATGTGATTCGGGCTTTGCTTACTAAACTGAGATGTAACTGGGCTTGAGAAATGAATGAGTGACAAGGACAGAAAGCTGCTGTTTTGAGAGAAAGTATGTGGTCATCAGGAAGGGGCATGGGCTCTAGTACAGGGATGAATCCTGTCCATGAACTCCAGCATCATCCCTTACTAGGTTTTATAACAAGGACAACTTACCTTACATTGTTCAGTTTTCTCTATCATTAAAATGGAGGCAAATAATAGTTACTATACTCACAAAAAAAATGCAAGAAATAAAAAAATAGTCAAATTATGAAAATTGGGATTTTTAGGGCTGTGCATCCATCATACAGGAACAATTTCTACTCTGAGACTCTTTATGAGATGCTTATGGTGCAAAGAATGAGCTAGTTCAGGGTCTTAGAGGGTCCAGCTTTTCCTTCTCTTAGTTTCCCATTGTTAGCCATTAGTTCCATAATTACATCAGAGTTTAACCTTCTAAAGCTTTCATGAAGAAATTTGGCATTGCTTTTAGGAGAGTACAATGTAATATACAAGTGCTTATGATAATTGTGTATCTGTTGACTACATCTCCCTCACAGAATTTCTTTAAAAAAGAACAAGAGAACTTCCTTTAAAATATGAAATTCAAGTTGTCCTTTAAAAGTCTTTAACTTGATTTTATACTTCTTACCATGCATTAACACCAATGAGCTGTCTTCCAGCAATATAAAGAGGCATCTCTCTGTGGTTCTCAGCTTTTGTAGCTTGGACACTGCTTTGTTTTAACCACACTGAAAAACAAGTCTGGAAAAATATGCCAGGGCTCTCCCTTAGACATCTGTCTCTTCCATTTCTCCTCTAATAATATACTACAATCTACTCCAGCAAATATTTTCAAATAGCTTGTTAGGCAATGGGAAAATAGAAATGTAAAGCTAATAATCTATGTACTGTAATGCCTCCAGTTCCTTCTCAACCCTCAGCTGAGGAAGCTGATATATCCCCATAGAACATGGAGGTCCTATCAAAGAGCAGAGGCTGATGTAAAACTGGAAGTGCCTTCTGCCTCTGGACCAACTGTGAGAGTTAGTATTTTAAACTGAAAGCCTAGTTGTGACCTCTTCCAGGTGGGAATTTTAAAATTAGGTCATCGTATCAAATAGATCAAATCAAAAATGTTAAATGTGATGTGTAGAATAGGCTGTTTCCAGGGATTCCCAGCCCCCAAAGAGGTGATTTTCTAGAAATAGCAGTTTAGTTATCTATGGAAACTTTGGTTTTATGCCTAGTCAAGCTGTGAGTGGCTTTGTGTATTTCAGCTAGTCATTTAACCTCTCAGGTCCTTCGGGTACTTTTCTACAAAATGAGGAGGCTGGGCTCTGGCACCTTCCAGCTCTCAAAGCCTATTCTGTGGTTCCAGGATGCTGGGGGCAGACAATTCATTTCAGGTTTTTGTATAAATGGCATCCAGTGTCATGAAATAATGTATCAAGAGCAGCTGCAGGGTCTTTCTATCCTGCATCTGGTTTGAAGCCAGCAGATAAGGTTGCTTGAATTCATTTCTTTTTCTTTGGTGAGGGGATAGGTTTGATGACCTAATGGGCCTTTTCCATCTCGTGTATCTTTGATGAGGCCACAGGCCTCTGAGTTGAGAACTGTAAAGAGTTACTGTAGAGAATTCTCCTTTGTAGTGATTTTCCCTTTTTGATCAGATTTGACAGTTTTGTAATTGTGCTTTGATTCAGTTTTGTCTACCACATAGCTCAGTGTGATAGTGAGCACAGACTCTAGTAAGATACAGGCATATATGTGGAACTTAAATACAATACACAGCATATCTCATAAATATATATTTGTACTGATATATATTTGAAATAAATACACACATAAAATATGTACCTATATACATATATATGATACATAAATATATCCCAGTGAAGAGCCATAATTGTCAAGTGGATTTCAACAAAAAATATATGCATATATATTTTCCTTATAGTAGCTTACAGGGAATGACTGTCATATTTTGTATAACTGTGTTTATGTTCAAAATGAAAATTTAAATATTCTATAAAAATTGTTCAAGATAAAAAGCAACAAAATCTCTTTTATGTATTTCATTATTAGAAATAATATTATGGCTCAACTCAGATAAAATCCAGACCCTGGAAAGATACCTAGCTTCCTCTGCTTCAGTCCTGCCCTCTCTGGCATGAGAACTTCCCTGTAAGGACCTATGACTGTAGCAGACTCCACTCAACTAGAGACCTAGATTCTCCTATTTTGAACTCAACCACTCTGAAACTATCCTCAGGTCTCCTGTCCAGTGCTCCAAATGGAGACTATTTCTAATTCACTCAGATTCTAAAATATTGGAGCATGAAGAAAAAATATAGGATGCCATCATTCAATCAGTGGAGATGAGAAAGATACATCAGGAAACCACAAAAAATTAAATTTATAAATTATAGACATATAAAAAGATAAATTCTAGGTCAAAGGCATGGAATATGCCCTCCATAAAATCATAGAAGAATGTTTCTTAAATTCAGAGAATAAAATTTCCTTTCAGTTATAATATATACACAGAACACCAAATAGACAGGACCAAAACAGAAATCCCTATGACATATTATAGTTAAAGTATTGAGAATGTTGAACAAATAAAGGGTATTGAAAGCTGTAAGGGAAAAGACTCAACTATATATAAAGGTGGGCTAAGAAGTATAACAACTTTCTTCATGAAAACATTAGAAACAAAAAAGTTTCGAGCAATATGCTTCAGGTTCCAAAAAAGAAAAAAAAAAAAAAAGTCAACCTGTAGTGATATATTTTATATTTAATAAAATCAGCCCGGAATATCAGAAAGAGAAACAGAACACAGTCAATTCTCACCCAGCCAACTTCTCAGGCAAAACAGGGTAAATACTGTCCTCAAGAGTCCTCTGCCTAGCTAGTCACTCCTACAGAACGCCTAAATGTCTGTCTATGCCCGCCTTAAATATCTTCCTCATCCGGTTGTTTCACTTCTATGTTCATCATATTTTTAGAGTTAGGATTAAAGGTGTGAGTTATTGCTTCGGCCATTAGGCCTTGAACTCTCAGAAAAAAAGAGAAAGCTCTCTGTCTCTTGAGTGATGGGATCAAAGGTGTAAATTACCACATTGTCAACCTTGTGCTGAGATTAACCGCATGAATTACCACTCTCTTACCCTCATGGCTTCACTACTTCACTGTGATTGATTCTTTTCTTTGATCTATGCTGATTTTATTAAATATAAAATACATCACCACACCAACTCAGATTAATTAGCCTGGCACAGATATTAACAATAACTGAAGAAGAAATAAAAATTTCTGTAATAAACAGGTTAAACAATGTTAGAGCACCAAACGAGATATACAATATACAAGAAGAAGTATTGCAAAAACAAGGGGGATTCCAAAAAATGTAGAAGCTGGGAGATAAATAACGAATGATGCTAGGATAGCAGCTATACAAAATAGGAATGAAAGAAATGAACACCACAAAAAAACCAAAGTGAGAGAAATTATATACACTTAAATTTGAATATTAATGGCAACAATTTCACAATTAGAAATTAGAGTCTACATGATTAGAATAGAGAACAGCATTCATTTTTTTGTTGCCTACCAGAAACACATCTCACTATCAAGAGTAGGCATTATCTCAGAGTGAAAAGATTAAGAAACTTTTTAAAGAAAATCAAACTAGAAAACAAACAGGTGTCACTATTTTAATCACAAGAGAATCTTCAAGCCAAACTAATCAGAAAAGATAAAAAAATCATTTCATCACTTCATTCTGATGAATAAGACAGTCTACCCTGAAGATATTACAATTCTTAACATCTATGTGCCAAACAACTAAATACATTTTTATAAAGTCAACACCACAAGACATTAAGCCACAGATAAACACCAATACAGTAATATTAGGTAACTTCAATACCCACCAATGTATGGCTCACTATATAAAAGGTAAATAGAAAACATAAGAACTAAACCTAACAAACACTTACAGAGTATTAAACTGAAGTGCTAAGAATGTACATTCTTCTAAGGAGCATATGTATATTTATCTAAAATACACTATACATTGAACCATAAAGTAAATTAGCAAATTGAAGAAAATTAAAATAATTCCATGTACTCTTTCTGACAATATTGAAAGAAAGCTTTAAATTAATAATAAAAAATTCACAGAAAATGTACAAAATGTTAAGGTTAAACAACATACTTTTGGAAGAAAAATGTGTTAATCTTTGAAGATAAAGAAAGTACACAAAAATTCATGTAAACAAACAACTCAATAATAAACAAGTGGGCTAGAGATACAGATAGACTGTTCTTAAAAGAGGAAATCTGAATGGCTAATAAATACTTTATATTGTGTTCAATATCAGCAGTCAGTAGAATAATGCAAATTAAATGTTTTGTGATTCCAACTAATTGAAGAATGGTTGTCATTAAAAAAAATAGATCAAAACAAGTTCAGGCAATGTTGTAGGGAAAGAGAAACCCCAGAAACTCTGTGGGAGAGTGTAAACTGGTATGGAAACTAGAGAAAGCAGTGTGGAAAGTCCTTGAAAATGTAGTAATAAAATCTACATATGACCTACCTGCTCTAAGACTAGGTTTATTTTGCATATCTTTACAATCAACTATTAAAGAAAGCCAAGATAAGAGTTTGATGCAGGAATTCAGAGGCAAGAATTGCAGGAGAGACACAGAGGAAAGCTATTGACTTCCTTACTCTCCATAGCTTGTTCAGTCTGATTTCTTTTACCACCTAAAACTACCTGCACAGGAATGGTAGGTAACTCTTCAGTGGGATAGTTCCTCCAAGACAAAGTTGGAAATAGAAAACCTGAAGAAACAAACTGGAATTACAGATTCAAGAATAACCAACAGAATCCAAGAGATAAAAGAGAAAATCTCTGGAGTGGAAGATTCAATAGTAGAAATAGATACATCAGTTAAAGAAAACATTGAAACTAAAAAAAAATCATAACACAAAATGTCCAGGAAATCTGGGATATTATGAAAAACCCAAACCTGAGATTAACTGAAATCAAAGAAGAACTCCAGCTCAAAGGCACAGAAAATATATTCAACAAAATCTAGAAGAAAACTTTTCTAACCTAAAGAAGAAAATATCTATAAAGATAAAAGAAGCCTATGAAACACTAAATAGACTAAACACACACACACACATATATACACACACACACAAATTGGCTTGCCATATAATAATCAAGCCACTAAATCTAGGGAACAAAGAAAAAATACTGAGAGCTGCAAAGGAAAAAAGCCAAATTACCTATAAAGGCAGACCCACCAGAATAACACCTGACTATTATTCAGTGGAAACAATGAAAGCAAGAATGTCCTGGTCAGACATAATACAGGCACTAAAAGAGCATGGCTGCCAACACAGACTAGTGTTCCCAGCAAAGCTATCAATCACCATAGATGGAGTAAGCAAGATATTTCACAGCAAAACCAGATTTAAAAAATACCTATTGACAAATCAGGCCCTACAGAAAGCTCTACAGGGAAAACTCCAACATAAGAAAACCAGAAATTCCCATGAAACCACAAACAATTGATAATCTCACAGAGGAAACCCCCCCAAAAAAAGGGAATACACACAAGCTACCACCAAAAGTAACAGGCAATAGCAATCATTTGTCATTAATATCCCTTAATATGAATGGAGTCAATTCACCTATGAAAAGACATACCCTAACACAATGGATACAGAAACAGAAACTCTTCTTCTGCTGCATACAAGAAACACACCTCAACTTCAAGACAGACATAAGCTCAGAGCCAAGGGTTGGAAGAAGACTTTCCAATCAAATGGTCCTAAGAAACTAGCTGGTGTAGCCATCCTAATATCTAACAAAATAGACTTTAAACTAAAATCAATTAAAAGAGACCAAGACAAACATTATTTTCTTATCTCAGGAAAAATCAACAGAGATGAAGTCTTAATCCTGAATAGTTATGCCCCCAACACAAAGGCATCTACATATATAAAAGAAACACTACTAAAGTTTAAACCTCATATCTAACCTTACACATTAGAAGTGAGAGACTTCAAGACCCCACTTTCACCCTTGGATAGATCAACCAGACAAAAAATCAGTACAGAGATAAGGGATATAGCAGAAGTTATGACCCAAATCGACTTAATAGATACATACTGAACCTTCCAACAAAAGACAGAGGCATATACATATTTCTCAGCACCTCATGGAACTTTCTCTATAATTGACCACATATCCGATCATAAAGCAAATATCAACGGATACAGAAAAATGGGAATAACTCCTTATATCGTATAAAAACAGAACTGTAGATCAACGGAACGGAATAGAAGACTTCAACATTTACTCGCACACCTATGAACACCTGATTTTTGATAAATAGGCCAAAAACATCCCATGGAAAAAGATAGTATCTTCAACAAATAGAGTTGGCATAACTGGATGGCAGTATGTAGAAAAATGCAAATAGATCCAAATCTATCACCCTGCACAAAACTCAAATCCAAGTGGATCAAAGACTTCAGTGTAGTAAACCCAGCTACACTGAACTTGATAGAAAAGAAATTGGGAAGTACCTCCAACACATTGGCAAAGGTGACCACTTCCTAAATATAACACCAGTGGCACAGACACTAAGATCAACAACCAATGAGTGGGACCTCCTGAAACTGAGAAGCTTCTGTAAAGCCAGGGACATAGTCACTAAGACAAAATGACATCCTACAGAATGGGTAAAGATGTTCACCACCCTACAACTGACAGAGGACTGATCTCTAAAATATATAGAGAGCTCAAGAAAGTAGAGTCCCAAACCCTAAATTACCTATAAAAAATGGGGTTCAGAACTAAAAAGGGAATTATCAGTACAAGTATTACAAATGGCTGAAAGGCACTTGAAAAATTGCTCAACATCTTTAGCCCTCAGAGAAATGCAAATCAAAAAAACTTTGAGATACCACCTTACACCTGTCCAAATGGCTTAAGATCGAAAACAAAGATGACAGCCTATGCTGGAGAGGATGGGGAGCAAAAGGAACACTTCTCCATTGTTGGTGGGATTATAAACTTGTCCAAATACTCTGGAATGCAGTATGGCAGGAAAACTGATAATCAATTTTCCCAAGAGTCCAGCAATACCACTATCGGGCATATACCTTAAAGATGCACATTCATACTTCAAAGGCATTAGCTCAACTATTTTCATAGCAGCATTATTTGTAATATCAAGAATATGGAAACAAGTAGATGCTCTTCAACTGAAGAATGGATTAACAAACTGTGGTACATCTACACAATGGAGTACTACTCAGCAGGAAAAAAAGTGACAACCTAAAATTTTCAAGTAAATGAGTAATTTGGAGAATATTCTCCTGAGTGAGGTATTACAAACCCAGAAAGATAAGCACGGGGTGTACTCACTCATTAGTGGACTTTGGACAAAAGAAAGCAAAGACACCCAAGCTGCAAACCTCAACCCCTGAACAGCTTGGGACAGAAGGAACTTAAGAGAGACATACAGGGCTTCCCCTAAGAAGAGAAAATAGAGAACATCTTACTAGCTAATTGGGAACATAAGGGGCCACAACCAAGAAGGTATGGGAACAAGTCATGAAAGAGGGAGGTGATTGAGTGAGAGGAGCAACAAAAAGGGAGGGAAAAAAGTGATGGAGGAAAACTTAATAGAGGAAGCAAATATGGGGTTGGAAAAAGACTAGGTGGTAGGGTAACCTCCAAGAACACACAGGAAGTCCCTGTCTAGGTCTCCAACCAATAGTAAAGGTGTTGCCTAGACAGAACTTCCCCCATAATCAAATGAATAGCTACCCTAAGAGCCATAACAAAACTTACATATAACAATGAATAAAGGCAGAAATACATGGTTGAGCACTGGGCTGAGCTCCTGGTTCAGCTGACAGCAGAGGAGGAGAGTCTACATGAGCAAGGGGATAGTGCTTAAGAGGAAAATTCCCACAGTGATGGGTAGCTGGAGCTCTAGGGAGCTCACTGAATTAAGAACAGCCACTGAGGAACCTTCAAGAAAAGGAACTAGGCCCTCCAACAAAAGGCAACTGTTCACTGACATGGGGCTTATGTAGAACTTCGAAGGGAGGGATTCGACTGCATTTCTGTGTGTAGCCTGGCATTTCAGAGCCCATTCCCCCCAGAGGAACACTTAACCCAGTCTTGACATTAGGATGAGGAAATCAAACCTGCCTGGAGTGGATGCTGAGCTGATCCACTTTGGGACTTCTTGCCCTTTTGGGGAAGGGGATGGAGGGTTGGGAAGGAGATAGTCTGAAGGCAAACCAACCAGGAGAGATTGGGAAGGGGAAGGGAGGGAGAGGAAGGGGATACATGAGAGAAAAAAAAGATTTTATTTTATTAATAAATTTAAAAAAATAAAAGGCTCCCACAGATATGCTACGTGTCCAGTCTGGTAGAGGACATGACTCAATTAAAGTTTCTGATTTCATGTCAACTCTAGTTTTTGTCAAGTTGAGGAAAAAATAACAGATACGCCCATGCATAGGAAAGCAGTTGATGCATGTTTTCCTTCATATATAGTCCTTCCCTTTGAATCTCTTGCTTTGTGTGTTTAACTTAGAGTTTCTGTAAAGGCTACAAATTTAGAAAGAGGCCACTAAGATATGGATGCTTTAAAACAGAGAATGTAGATTGATAATATGAAATTAGAAAGAGGTTGAACTAATACCCACTGGTCTCATGTAGGCCCAAGGTTTAACCAAATGAACAAGGTATGAAAAAGCCATAAGAGAAGTTTGCAACCAACTGAAAAATCTGTGTGTGTGCATGTGTGTGTGTGTGTGTGTGTTTAAAAGAAGATACATTGCATGGCTAGAAAATTGGCTATTCTTAAAAAGTTATGAAATATTAAAGAGAAGTTCAATGTAAAGTATGGGATACCTTCTTCAATCTAGAGACCCCAAAACTATACAAGCTTTTATCATTCCTCTTGGTTACCTATCATAATTAAATGATGAGATCCTATTAGCTTAATATACCACACAACTTTGGTGTATGATATAGAGAAATCAAGCTGAAATATGGGGAATAAAAAAACACAAAATCTCAAAGCTTGGTTTAAAGTGAGGTAAGGGTGGGCTTGGAGGTCATAGAATGAGTTGGGGTGATAGAGGAATATGTTCAAAATATATTGTATGAAATTCTAAGTGAATTAATATTTTTTAAAAGAAAAGAAAATACTGGTTTAGTAAACTAAGTTTAACCACACAAACAAGGGAGTTTTAAAAGCAGCTGTATTGTGCAGTTAGCAACATTTACAAAAAAAATTACAATTTGAACTAGAAAAGAAAGGTATCTTGAGGACAAGGTTTTATCCCTTGAAAAGCAAATTAATTTGGAACAAAGACACTAAAACATAATATTCTTTGATGGGAACCTTTTCTCCACAAAAGCAACTGTTTAGGAATGTGTTTCCCCAGGAACATCAAACAGAATATGATGTAACTGTGGTCCAAGAGGTCAGAGTCCAGCTCTGAACTGGCAGAAGATATTGACAGCATTGTTCAGATGCTATTTGTTGGCATGAAGCTGTAGGTTTGAGGGGGTTTGGTGTTCTTACACTACTACTTTTAAGAGAAACTCTGAGGTCAACTAACACATAGTAGTAATGGACCCTTGGAAATGAGACTTGGGAACATAACTGGCTGACTATAAATGTGAATACTAACTAGAAATTAAGAGTCCAAGATTTGTATGTGCCAGGATTGGAAATCTGCTAGGAAGTACTGAGCACAGCTGGCACACACACACACACACACACACACACACACACACACACACACACACACAAAGGTTAATTGTGCAGCAGACAGCAAAGACAGAGAGGTGGGGCTATCCAAGCCAGATTGGAAAACATAAGCTTCTCTCACAAGCTACAAATGTTGTAAATGAAGGTTCAATATTTAGTATTTAGTGTTTGTCCTGTTGAGTTTCCAAATTTTAATAAGTGCCTTTTACTTCTATTAGGAAAAGTAACAAAATTTAGAGATATAATCTAGTACATTTTGCTCTTATCGTCTTTACTTTGGGTCTCCCTTGGTGACTCTAATCAGTAATTCTTTTAATATGCTAGTCCTATCTTCATAGCTAGGTAACCATAAAGAGAACACATTTGTTGGACTCCAACCCCCAAAACACATTGTTTCCTCCCTTTCTACATTCTACAATCTCTGTTTCTACTTAATGTTTTATCTTCAACTGTTTTATTTTCAAATTTTAACTTACATAGTAATGGGTTTTCAGATGGCACTTTTTTTAAAAAAAACTTTTTTTTTTTTGCCTTGGTGTTTGCCTGGAACTGGAACTACAGACAGTTGTTAGCTGCCATGTGGGTGCTGGGAATTGAACCCGGGTCCTCTGGAAGAGCAGGCAGTGCTCTTAACCGCTGAGCCATCTCTGCAGCCCCCTTTTACACATCTTTTATTTTGGTTGATTCTCTGACCTCCACCCTTGCTCCCCTTTTGACTCTGTGGACTCTTTTCCACAATGAACCCTTCTATGCCCAGTATTCCTGCTTCTGCCCTTCTCTGTTATATTCCTGGACACCATAGCTTAAACCTCCTTTATCATCTCAAAATTATTTCACTGTTTTTAATATCCTGTCCCATACTTCTATGTTTTTTTCAGCAGGAAACATACATTTAACAGGAAATTTTGCACTCTGTCTAGACTTGCTGTATATTTACAGCCACATGCATTCAGCGGAAATGGGTTCAGCCTGAATAAGCAAGCCCTTCTGATACCCTAAGGTGAGGGAATATTAATTTCATCTTAAGCAGCCAATTGTTTTTATTGTCAACATGGCCATCATATTCTTATTTCAGTCACCATCGTCTTCATTACCACAGCTCCTCCATCATCAATATCATTAAATAATTGTCATGAAATTTCAAATATTCATGCCAAGTTGAATGTTAAGTATGCTGAGTACATTACATGAAGTGATATAGTTATCTCTTGTGATTCTATTATCAGTATTTCATAGGAGTTGAACAGTCTTAGATTCACAGAGGCTAAGTGACTTCTCTAACATCCAATTTCTGTTGTAACAAAAGTTCAAACAGTAATCTGATGTAAGTAATCTGTGACCATCAGGGCTCTCAGAGAAGTTAGTCACAAGAAACAGGAAGGATGTCCAGTTCAACACAACTCGGTAGCCAGTGTTCGTTGAAACTTCTAGAATCTTATGATGGATAGGTTTTTTTTTGTTTTTTTTTAGGGTTTATTTAAGTACAGCATGATTTTGTAAAAGTGCCTCCTGATGACAATTAAGTCAAACCCATGTAAACAAAAACTAAATTTAAGTCACAACTACTTGAAAATATTTTATAAACTACCTGTGACTTCTTTCATAAAGTTGTATTCTAGTGAACAAAAGATAATGTTCAAGATAGGGTTTATGGAATATTGCATAAAATTTCTGGCCCAGACTAGCCCCAAAGTTTGAACCTGCCAACAGCTGTTTAGCACCGCTTAACCCTGAGGTCTGGACCAACAGTCCCAAAGTCCCAAAGAAACACACAGAAGGTTATATTAGTTATAATCTGATCTGCCTATGGCTCAGGCATTTTGCTAGGTAGCTCTCACATTTTAACTCATCCCATTTCCATTAATCTGTCTTGTCATGTGGCCCATGGCTTACCTAAATTCCTTTACATCTTCCTCCTTGAAAGCAACTCACAACATCACTGTCTGACTCTGCTCTCCTTCCCTAACCCCTTTATCTATGCTTGGATTACCTGCCCGCTTCTAAGATGACTTTCCATAGGCCAGAACAATTTCTTTATTAATCAGTGATAATTCACAGTGTACATAAAGACTTTCCACATCAAAGGAAAATGACTAAAATAAATGTAAGGGTCTGGGAAAGCCAGTATGTCCTCAGTCATATAGTTAGCACAGATGCCATCAGGCTATAAACCAGCTTCTAAGACTGTGGGAGAAGCAGATATGACTTGGACACACAGACAGCACAGAAATCACCACGCTACATCTATTCCTTGCATTCTTGGTAGGAAATAGGCTACACATGTCTTTCTTTAAAGAGACAAGCCTGCATGCTTGAAGTTCCGTTTTTCCTAGTGCTTATCAGTGAATAAGAAGAATTTGTGCTCTCAACAATCTAGTTGGTTTCAAACTAACCACTACATTGAATCCCCGCCATTCATCAGTATTTGTTGTTTCAGAAACATACTATTATCAAATTAATTACTTTTCTGAAAAAAGGGAAGACTGTAAAAAAAATAATTTTCACACAAAAATGTTTTGGTCTTATAAAATAAACCAGACCTTTTGAGAAAAAAAAAAAAACAGTAAAGTTCAATTAAGGACTTCAATGTGGGAATTGGTAAGAGAATTATTTGAGTCCCCAAGCCTTCTGAGTAGACAAATCACACTTATTTCCTGTGTGTCTCTAACCCACTGAAAATTTCAAGTCATGGCTAAATTCTGACCTACTCTGAAAACAACTCAAGTTCTTGAATTCAAAAAAATATCTATTGTTCCTTCAGAATTAGAAAATAAAGTAATAAAATAAAATAAGAGTCATACACACTACTGTAAATGTTGTATGTTTCCTTAGTATATTACTAACGTGACCACTTATATGAAAATTCAGAGATTATTTAGTTTCCTCTATGAGATAAACACTACTAGAATATGCTTACTGATCATTATTGGAGACCCAATCTATAAATTACTCTTTCTAGACTATATGTTTATTCTATATTCTATATTATGTTTCCTCCAAACCTCTAATAATAAATTTGTATAGGTTCATGGTATTGGATCAAAAAGTTTGATCTGAAATGCAAGTGTGGAAAGAAGCTGGAGATATGAACAAGTGGTTAAGAATATGTACTGTTTATCTAAAGCATCCGAATTCTCTTAAACACCATTTTTTATTTGTCATTACTAAGTGTAGAGATGAAGTCACATCATAGTGTGAGATGGAGGTCTTCTCTCCACCAGACTCCTTAAGGTAGCAAAGGGAGCAGACTAAACAATGTTTAGGTGCATGCATAGAAGAGAAATATTTTATGACAAATGTTTTATCTTATTCCAATTACAACATTACAAATTCTTGAAACCAAAAAACTGCTAAAATATCTTGAAATCATGATCATATTGAACTCATAATTTTTCTGCAGAGAGGAGGAATCAGCTACTTCTCAAAACAATTAAATCTCAGCAATTAAAAATCTCAATATTTTACATATATAAAAGCACAAATCATTGATGGATATATAATGAAATATTCTATAATGATTTAATAAACTATAATAGTCATTTATAGAACATGTAAAAAATAGAATATGTGCATCAATAAATACCAAGGTTAGGCTTCAGAGAGAAATTTCTTGATAAAGTGCCTACCATAAACAGAGAAGACCAGGATTCACACACCAGGTTATCATGACCTACACATACACACACACACACACACACACACACACACACACACACACACACTCACTCAAACACACACATACACACATTTAACACAAACACTAAGATTAATATTAAATTCCTGACAGAAAAAAACTTCAATTTTATTTATTTTTAAGATCGGTCCCTGAAAATCTTAACATGTGTAAAATGAATTCCTAATTACAGCAAACACATATTTACCTAGCACAGAAAAAGAAATATTTCACATGCAAAAATAATAACTTTCATTAAAAATTTAGTTTCTTAAATAATGTTACTAAACAGCCCATACAGAGTCTAGACATCACACAAACTTAAAAAACCTATACAAATAAAACATTTGAAAAGCATAAAATAACTACATTTAGCCATAAATACTGTGACAATATTAATAATTTTTGGAGAATAAGAAGAGTGCAATCTAGCATGCTTTTTCACATTGTCATGAATGACATTCACACTAGTTCAGACCCAGATATCTAGACTTATCTCCTGGAATACACCAAACAAAGATCACACCTAGTCTGTTCATGAGGCTATGCCCTCCATTATAATCTAGAATATCATTTCATTATAATCTAAAATTTTGTTTTCATTAAATTCTAGAACAGTCAAAACCAGTAAACCTAGCTGCTGGCTCCAATATCAGATCTGGCAGAAAACTCTCAACATACATGTATCAGAAAATATACATGATGTGTATATGTAAGTGACATCTGAAAGAAACACGTAAAACTTTAAGTAACACAGCTTTTTTTTTCAGCTTTCCAACAGGGATAAAATTTGGAAATTTTCCATTGATAATAACATATATGCAATAAAACTTCAAAAACATTGTTCAAATTGTCCACATGTGAAAATGCACGTAAAATGCACAATAACTCTTTTCAACATGTGAAATTAATCAAAGGACGGAACATATGGAGAAAGGTGAGCAGAGCAGATGGCATTCTCCTTTCCCTAAAAACACTCATGCACGTCAGTTTCTCAATTTACACATTACAGGAAAAATTGAAGCCAAGGAAAAATTTACTACAACATTCTCTGCTTACTTGCTGTGGGAACACACACACAACACACATATATGTGTGTTTGAAAAAGAGTTACATACATATCTTATATATTGTGAGAGCTATGTGTATGTATGCATATATGTTTGTAAATTACAAATTTAAGAGACCCAGAATGTACTTACAATTAATATTTTTATCTTTCTATTATCAATGATGACTACCTAAGCATTGAACACAGAGTTTCTATTTTCCTTTGTTCATGGAGACTCTCAGTCACATAAAGCAGAAATGTCAAATAAAGGTACTGTAAAACTAGGTTTACTTTGTTTTTTCTAAATAATATAAAAATTAGAGAAACTAGAAGAAATAAAAATAATATAAATAAAGTGAAAGAAATTATTGGATAAAAGAAAGCTTTCATTCTCATTTCCGGATATATTTTGCTTTTAATGCTTCACACTGTGAATGATTATTACAAAATAAAGTTTAAATTCACAATAATAGCTCTTATAGCACCAACTACAGGTCACTGTAACATAGAATATACTACCTCCAAGCGGGCCAAGAATCCATAATGGACCAAGAGAGGCTTCCTGGACCACAGACACAGAACAGATTGCACCAAAATCAGCTCCCTGAGATACAGACAAATCCTGCAACTTCATTGGATATAACTCAATACTGGTATTGAAAGTTTCATTAAGTGACAAGAGATGGAGTTTGCATTCCTAAATAATATTACCTTCATATATTTTAAGAAGTTTCCACAGCATTAGATTTCTAAACTACCACTTAAATTCCTCTCAATTCTAGATGTCTCCCCCTGCATTCCCATGCTCAACCCCATTTTTCTCATACGCCCTACCTGATTCTCCCATTCCCAATTTTTTATTGCCAGTCCACTGATATAATCTACTGGATTTTACACTTCCAAAAATATCCATGTGTCTTTATTTCTAATCCTTCCTCTTTATTTGACCTCTCTCGGACTATGAATTGTAGTTTGGTTATCATCCACTTAAAGGCTTGATCTTATTTTTAACAGCTGAATAATATTCCATTAAGTGAAATTGTGGCATTTTCTTTATGAATTCTTTCATTGAGGGCCCCCTAGATTGTTTGCAGTTCCTGAATATTATGAATAGAGCAGCAATGTATATGTTTGAACAGGTGAATTTGTATTCAGATGAAGCATCCTTTGGTTATACATACATGGGTAGTATAGCTGGATCTCGAAGCAGATCCATTCCCAACTGTCTGGAGAACCACCATACTGATTTTCATAGTAGCTGCAGAAGTATACATTCCCACCCACAATGTATCGTTTCCATTAACCCATATCTGTACTATATGGGCTGTCATATGTACAATTGATTTTAGCCATTCTGGAAAATGTAATATGGAATTTCAAAGTAGTTTGATTTCCATTTTTTCTGATGGCTAGTGATGAATATTTGCGCATTTCTCAGCCATTTGAGTTATCTATTTGAGAATCTGTTTACATCGGTAACCTATTTTAATTAGATTATTTTTTTTTACATATCTAGTTTCTTGAGTTCTTTATATATTTTGAATATTAGTCCTATAGGAAATGAAGAGTTGGTTACAAAAAGTTCCCACTTTCTGGTCAGTTTGTTTAAATGACAGTGTTCCTTGCCTTATTAGAGCTTTTCAGTTTAATAAAGTTCCATTTATTGGTTATTTATCATAGTGCGTATGCTAACAGGATTCTGCTGTGGATTGCATTCATTGCTAATAAAAAACTGGGCCAGAAGTTAAGTGAGAAAAACCAAGCTAAAAATATTGGGAAGGGAAGGGAGAATCAAAAGTAGCCAGCCAAATGCCAAGAAAACAAGATGAGAATGCAATACTGAGAAAAAGTACCAAGCCATGGGGCTAAACATCTATGAGAATTATGGGTTATTTTAAGCATGAAAGTGAATTAGGAATGAGCCTGAGCTGCTGGCCAATCATTTATAGGCAGTACTAAGCCTCTGAGTGACTATTTGAGAACTGGCAGGTAGGGGAGAACAGCATTCTGTTCAGAAAGACCTATTGGCAATAAGCTCAAGGCTACTCCAGACTTACTCTTCTATCAAGTCCAGTGTAACTAATTTTATGTTGAGGTCTTTGATATATTTGAAATTAAATTATATGCAGGGTGGTAAGTATAAATCCATTTATATTTTTGTACATGCAGACATTCAGTTTGACCAGCATCATTTCTTGAGGATAATTAGAAATGATGAAACCTCCAAGAATTCTATTATTGTTCAGAATTGTTTTAGCTGTCCTGTAGTTCTTGCTTTTCCATAGAAATCTAAGAATTGTCCTATCAAGATCTGTGAAAGAATTGTGTTGAAATTTTGATGGAGATGGCATTCAACTTGTAGATTGCTTTTGGTAGGATGTCCATTTCACTATATTAATTTTACTAAATCATATTCATGAAAGATATTTTCATCTTCTGATATATTCATCAATTTCTTTCTTCCAAGATTTGAAGTTTTTAACCATACAATTCTTTCATTTTCTTGCTTATAATTTCCCCATTGTATTGTATTTTTTTAAGCTTTTGTGAATGGTGCTGTTCCCCTGATTTCTTTCTCAGTCATTATTTTTGTATACAGAAGATCTACTGATTGTTTTGTGTGAATTATTTTTGGTAATTAATCTACTTTGTTGGTTATTTTTATCAGGTAAAGGTGTTCTCTGGTTGAATTTTTAGGATCACTTATGCATAATATCCTATTATCTGTAAGTAAAAATATTTTTATGTCTTTCTAACTTGTATCCCCTTGATCTCTTTCAGTTGTTTTACTGCTCTAGCAATATGTAGTTTTATGTAGACATTTAATAAAATATATAAGCTGAAGACCTTCACCACTCTCCCTCCCATCCAAATCCAATATCTCAGTCCCATCCTTACCTCTGCAACAGAATGCAGCTGCAGCCTTCTGTCTCAGACATGCCCACATATCCTGTGGATCCCACAGCACTTCCCTTCCTAACCTCCATTTTTTGGCTCCTTGATTTATCCCACCTCCCAACTCCAGCAGGCAACCCCTGCTAAACCCAAAACTAACCCTGCCAGAAAAACAGGTAAGTTGACTGTACATATTCAGCTCTCCTTCTGCTCCTCAAGTTTTAACCCCATTAGTCTCATCTCCAGCTCTGAAGCAGTAATCTGCTGTGATCTCCCTTCCCATCCAACCCCATCCTTACGAGATCACAAAGATCATCTCCTCCAGCCTTCCTTCCCTCATCTGATCTCTTATCCCAACCGCAACCACCAGCAGGCATCCCCTGGTAACATACCACATTAGCAGATCAGGTACAAAGTCCAATGACTCAGCTTCAACCCCAAGCAGACCTTTTGTGGTAACCTTTATTAATAGCCTACCCTCATATCAATGAATTTGAATAGGTAGGTCCTGGCTGAACATTCTGTTTTCCTTCCTCCTGAAAACCCCTTTTAGACCCATAGGCAGCTCCCATTCCTAATGTCAGCTCTCAATATCTACACATATATTTTATCTGAATGCCCCAGCAGCCACATCCTTCAGGAACATAGGCTTCAATATAGCCAATCTATCATAAGACACAGACTATATTTTCTAGTTTAAAATATTGATCATG
This sequence comes from Sigmodon hispidus, assembly GCA_004025045.1. Classification (NCBI taxonomy): domain Eukaryota; kingdom Metazoa; phylum Chordata; class Mammalia; order Rodentia; family Cricetidae; genus Sigmodon; species Sigmodon hispidus. The sequence goes on along the minus strand of PVIH01006470.1, from coordinate 65,885 downwards.
GGCTGTGGAGATAGACTAACTGGTAAAATATTGTTGCACAAGCATCACCACTAGAATCTGGCTCCAGTCTCACCCATGTAGAAGGCTGAGTGTGACTATACTAGTCAGTACACCAGTGCCACAGTGGGTTGTCGCTGTCAGAACAGTTAGATAGTTTCAAGCCAACCACTGTAACCAAAACAGCAAGCTCTATCTTTACTAAGAGACCTTGTTTTAAAAACATAGAATAGGGTAATAAAGCAGTGTTCTCAACCTTTCTAATGCTGCAAACCTTTAATACAGTTCCTAATATTGTGATGATTCACAACCATAGAATTATTTTGTTGCTACTGTTATGAATTGTAATGTAAATATCTGATAGGCAGAAAAACTGATATGCAACCTCCCAAAGGAGTCTCAACTCACAGTTTGAAAATAGAGGCAGAAATCTAATCTTGACCTCTGACCACCACATGTGTGCCATTTGGTGAGCATGCTTGCATAATCAAATGTGCATGCACACACATGAATATCACAGAGAGAGAGAAAGAGAGAGAGAGTCAGAGAGAAGGGAAAGCCCTTACACATTATTTGTATATGGGACAGAAAGTAAAGTTATGTAGATATATTTAGAGTCAGTAAGATCTTGTTTTATGAAAATCTGCTTATCACAGAAAAACATAATTGGTATATTTTCTGCAAAATTGATTCATTTTCTTTTTAATTAAAATTGATCCAAAAACCAATTATGAAACATGGTCTCAAATTTATAGTGTTTTAGAAAAAATATAAACATGGCAAAGCACATCGAGAAAATAGGACATTATGAGATAATCTTAAATTCAATGTTGGGCATAAATTAAACACAAATGAAATAGAATGTCATTTCTGATGCCAATGAACATATACTATAGAATAAAAAACAAAAATAAGAGAAAAACATGAATTTCCTTACAAACAAAATGAGATGAAGTATTAAAAATATTTAAATACTTGCTAAAAGGTCACACTATACACACATTGTGACTATGTGTTAAGATAATAATTATGTGATTAGATATAAATGGAAATCTACAAAGGAAGAGAGGAAATCACAGTTCCTACTGAAACATAATGAGTTAGGTGACAAATTATTAGCAAGAGAAAATAAGAAATACTTTTTGTATTTCTGCCTGAATAATGTGTTCTCGGGACTTTTTTGGTTTAAAAGGCAGAAACCCAAACAGTTCATTTTAAGTAAAAAGAAAATATGTTGATTTACAAAACATGGAACAAAGGTCAAAAAAATTTAATTTGGTTCCCACATGTGAATTACATGGAGATCTTGTTTCCACAGTTAGCACATACAAGGGTAAACATAGGTCAAGTGTCTTAAGAAATATAAACCAGGGGGTTTTAAATGGCATTTCTTATAATAAAATAGAATTAGCATGTTATAAAACTCAAGCAACAGATGACAGAATAAAATATGGGTACTGGACTAATATTTTTTTTTGCCTCATGAAATCAAGAACAAGACAGACATACATGAAACAAACACATGTAACAATGTCATTATATAGAATGAATAGTGTTGAGATCAAATGAACAGCAGAAGACTATTTTTTGGCAACACTGTACATTGTTTAGATAGCTGTTCTACAGCAATCTCAGATAGTGCAAACAATTGCTCAGGAAGAAGAATATGAGTCCAATATGATTCAGAAACATCAGAGAGAAATGGCAAAGATTTAAAAGATATGTGTAAAAATACAATCTGTGATATAAAAAGGAATATCTAAAGCAAGAAGTCTCCATTTTCACTCCCAAAACTAACAGGAAAGAAAGGCCACTGAAATTTTAGACATAGAAGGTCTTATCCATATCTGTAGTATTCATATCCATATACATAGAAATGCTCTGAGGTGTAATTGAAAGAATTAAGCTCTTCCACTTTCACAACTAAATTTAGGACCCCATTCCCTATAAAGGAATACCTTGTTTAGCCTTGATACAAGGGAGAGGGCTTGGCCCTCCCTCAACTTTATCTGCCAGAATTTATTGATTCCCCGTGGGAGGCCTTACTCTCTCTGAGGAATGGATGGTGGTTGGGTCAGTGAGAGGAGGGGCTGGATGGGAAAGGATGAGGAACAGTGGTTGGTATGTAAAATAAAAAAAAAACTTTTAAATTAAAAAATCTTAACAGTTCTAGAGCCTTCTGAGTGTTATTAAATTCTTTGTTTACTGTACTTACAGCACTCTGCTGATGTCTATCATATTGGATCAAGCCTTACAGGATAAGATCCATTTTCAACTGTTGCCTGTGTTGTAACATTTTTTAACCAAAAAAAAATTTAATTTTCATCAACAAAGTACTTAAAACCAAATATTGCAGTGACTTCTACTTGAACCAATTCTGACCTCCATTTATTATGAAGAGTCTGAGGAAACAATGAAGACCCTAGACCCAAATAGTATGCAAGGCTTCCTCAGCTCCCCACAATGTAAATATATCTTTTTCCAGATAGACTCATCTTTACCTGCTGTGGAACAATATTTTATATACTGTGAGATTACTGATCTCCATGGTTTAATAAAGAACTAAATGGCAGTAAGAAGTTAGACAGGACTTGTGGAGAAAAATGAAGAAGAGCAGTGTCACCCAAGACTTGAAGTGAAGCAGGATGTACGTGCTATGTTAAAGAAAGTACTAAGTCATGTGGTAGAACTGAGATAAGAAATATGGGTTAATTTAACCAGCCTAAACTATCATGCCAGCATTTATAATTAATAATAAGTCTCTATGTGGTTATTTGAGAGCTGCCTGGAAGAATAGAAAAGTCCACTATGTTTACCTACTCAAGTCATTAGAAAAATTTGCAGATATGACCTTCTTAATAATCTCCCATCTGTCTCATTTTCCTGGGAGTAGTCATTTTCAAACTAGCATTATCAATGCCCTATGCTGTTCATCATTTACTGTACATTTTCTTCCTTTCTAATTCTTCCTAATTATAACATGTTTGTTTGCCATTTATGATGTTATTGCCTGTATTTTGCTACAATGTATCACATGGGAAAATACTGCTTTGCTTGGTTATAATATTTATTAAAATATCCAAAGAATCTAAATTTTACTTCACATGAAGTAGGAAAAAAAATGCTGAGAAGCAACCATAAAGTGCAGAAACAGAAATGTATAGATTATACATTGATATTAGCTTTTACCCAAAGTCTAAGAGAACATGGAGGACAATAGGAGTGCTGTAAAGTTATCCTCTCCGAATAATACAAGGCTGTTGTATAGAACTTAAAGCATCTGAGGTCATCAACACAAGAGTTGCACAAGATCAAGCCAGAAAAATTTCTGGCATGGACATAAAAGGCGCTTCTGAAGCCTCTTACCTAGTTGATTAAATATTGGCAGCAGATGGCTTCTGTAGAAGAATCACTTTCTTTTGATGACCACTTGTTTTCCCATGTCCCAGTTGATGGTTCCATATCTATGGCATGTGAGAAACTCTAACAAAATCCAGTGTGTTACTTTAAAACAAAAGAACATGAAGAAGAGCGGAAGCTGTATTGGTAGCTTGAAAAAGCTAGGGGAGCTAGAAAAAGGGAGTATGGGGTTGTTATAATGTGATAAATATGTTTTGTATACATGGATGAAATTTTCTGATAACATTTTATATTTGTATAGTATATTATTAGTATAGTTGGATTTATAAATATAATTGAATTAAATCATGATATGCTAAAAACACACTATAAAGTATAAAGGGAAAACATTAAAATTTCTGTATCACTAATGCACAAAAATTCAGAGAAATTACAAAGACTAGTTAATATAATTACAAAGACTTGTTAATAAAGTGAGGAAAAATAAGATGTCTGAATCTATAAAGAATAAAATGAAAAAGTAGACACCTATCTAGAGTTTCAAATAGAACAGTGAAGTTGAATAGTACTAAATGTGATTGAGACTTTTCCAAACTCAACAAAAATGGGTCTCCTTCAATTTCAAAAATGCAATACATCTCAAATAGGAATGAATTCCATACATGTCTATATAATAATAAGAGGAGAGAAGAGAGAAATTTTGACAAGGCTTCACAAGGTAAGACAAGAAGTCCTTCTCTACATTTCTCCAAAGAAGAGACTTTCAGGACTAGGAAATCAGCAGGAATGGTCAATAAGAAGAACTTGGCAAGATTGGTCAAGATTCAATAGAGGCCCAAAGGCTGAAATTACCATATAAGGACTATAGAGAAATAATAATTATGAAATTTCATATTATATTTTAACTATATATTTATATAAAGATATAGTTTACATATAGACATTATATATAATATATAAACATATTTAATATGTGTATTTGATATAAGAAAATTATAAATATATTTATAACATACTTATATTTATAATATATTAATATATTTTAATGTTTATATATAAAATATGTATTCAAAGATATAAACTATAAATAGCTTTCAAAATGAAGATAGAATATTCAGAATGGTCCTAACAAACTTAAAGTACATAGATTTTAAGAGCTCCAGTATTGACCATATATGGATGATGATGAGTTTCAGTGGAGACTCAAATATTATAAAGAACATTGAATGAACTTAAAATTATAAGTAAAAAAATAAATGATGGGCTGGCCATGTGGTATATCTCTTACTTTTACCCTTCAGAAATTAAGGATGTCAGATCATTTGTTAAAGCCTTGCCTGTGAGATCTATATCAAGTTCTAGAACAGAATAGGTTACATATTAATATCCAGAAGGTGGATTGAAGGAAACTGAGACAAAAAATTCAAAGGATATAATGTACAGGCAATTAGAATTTTAAATGAAGGTGAGAAAATATAAAAAACAAATATTTGTGAAGTTAAGAATTTTCTAGATCACATACAAAGACAGTCTTCTTTGAATATCCCAGAGTCTCTCTTTCTCCCTCTCTCTTCTCTCTTACCATAATCAAACCAATATAAAGAGTAAGTCTTGATATAATGTCTATAGCCTGTTTATTTCCCCACCTGCTCTAAATTAAAATAAGCCTAACATCTAGTGATCATGTATTTACTTGAAAAAAGGCCCTTTTAAGGATGATTAGATCATGAAGATGTTGTCATTGTGGGTAGGATTGTTGAGATATCAGAGGTTTCTCTACCTAGCTACTAGTAAAGTGGTACCATCTATGAAGCAGAAAATGAATTCTCACCAGACAGGAAACTCAACAGGATCTTGATCTTGATCTTACCATCATTCAGAACTGTTATAAATACTTTGTGCATGAATAACTACTCACTCTATCTTATTTTCCTTTAGCAACTTATATAATCTAAGACAAACAATAGAATTAAAGGTGAAAATTTAATTTAGAACAAGTAATAATTAACCATATTTCAGAGATCATGAAGATTAACATAGAGCATTATTTTAAGTAATTAAATAAAAATTTAACCAAGAAAGTACAGTTCATAAAAAGAGTAAAAACTAAGCAGAATAGACTATATATGAGAATATAAAGCAAGAGAAAACTCATTGCAAGTAAACCTAAATATAGAAATGGTTTTAAATATTCATCATACAAAAAATTATAATATACAGTAGAAATATTATTAAATACAAAAAATAGAAGTGTTGTGTATATAATTCATTAATATATAAAATCAATAACACAATTTTTATGATTTTAATTGATAAAAAGCTAAATTTTTCAAACTCTGATGGTACATATCTTTTAGTCATTGGCATTTTCTTCATTGGTGATTGGTGTGAGAGGACCCTGTTCCCTGGAGCACACCTGGGTAACAGCAATATAGAATGTTTGATTACAACCAATAATCACATTTCCCTAAGGGAAATTCATCAATAAATACCTAGGAATAACTTAGAGCATATCTTTACATCAAATATTGACCCATGTAGACCAAATTCTCTACAACCAATCAGATTTCAAGCAATGAAAATAATATATGGGATGTTTTGCTGTTCACAATGGTTTAAGCAAAAAAACAAACCTAATACAATGTTATTCTAAATATTTAGAAATTTATATAATCACAATAAGCTCTAAGTAAGCAGAAGCAGGAAAGTGGCAAAAAAGAATATGAATTGGTTAATTTAAATGAATTAATAACCACTCGTTCATAAATCATTTGTGAATCTCGGTACCCTAGCCTTTTCACAGACTTTATCTGTCTTGAAGTCAGAGCTGCTATGCTACCTACAGCCCTCCAAAAATACCCTTAAGAGATTTGGGTAACTACTCTTCCCTAAGAGCAAGTCACTAGGTTCAAGTTACTCTGTGAGGGTCTTCTCTCACCAGATGATATATAATAATAAGCAACATTTGGGGAGAGAAAGAAATGATCCTCAGTGATGTAGCTGCCAGGAAGTGGCCCATACTCCTATACACCAAGAAAGTCATTGACTCATGCTGTGTTCTTCATGCCTGGTCCTAGAAACCTGACTGGGGACAAACAGGGCAAAGAAAATAGCAAACAGTGAAAAAATAATGATAGGCACACATACAGAAAAGGTGTGATGGAATAAGCTGTACTCTATATGATGGAGGACAGGAACTATTGAACTAAGAAACTCAGCATGTCTATTCAACAGCATAAGAAGAGCATGCCTAGTTTGGGTGGAGCATCTTTGCAGAAGAGCACTCTCAGGCTGTAAATATCTAGAAAGAGGAAGCTGTGGTTGATAGTCTCTGCATACACTGATTTTAACTAAATGACAATCATTTTTTAACATTTATGCTCTAAAAAGAGAATGGTTTTGCCTATTTTCTGATCCTCAGCCAGGGAAGGTTTTTTCATTTTCATTCACCTGAAGCATTGGGGTCCTTGGCACGACTACATCCACTTCAACAGTATGTATTCAGCATATTCACTGGGAACTTCATCCACTTTTCACAGTATGCCAAGCTAAACCTAGATACAAGTATTTCTGTGATCTATTTTTATAACTTATCCAAGCAAAATAGATATTTCTTTACATATCCCCAAGAATAGATATGCAATATCAATAGCCCAGATGATGAACTTTTTTTCTTCAAGTTGAAAAAACTGGCAAACCATTAGATAGAATGACTAGGGGGTTAGAAATTTTAGAAATAAATAAAACATAGACATTAGAAACATTGTAAGTGGTAAGTAAAGACTGAAAACTGTGAACGCAGTTCAACTTGAACCCCCCAACTTTGCTCATATTTCAAAACCAGAAAGAAACCATATAGGCATCAGTAAACAGGTAAGCCAATAATAGTCCACCCACACAGTGAAATTATTGACAAAGAGATAACTTTAAACAAACAGCAAGCAGATCAAAATACCTGGTTTATGCAATCCCATTATATTACTCAGGAATGTTGAGGTAAACAAAGAGAGGAGGTGGCAGGTATAGAGAGCTACGTACTAAACAAACACATCTTTGTGACAGTCTACAAAAACCAAAGTGATGGGGTTTGAGATTAGATATGTAATTCCTGGAAACTGATTCATCTTACCTGTTTTGACTATATATGTACAAATGCCAAGAATATCTGATTTTGATGAAGATATGTTTGTGATCACATTTTTGTCTGAAGCTACAATTTTTTTCATGCATTGCTTTATATTTCCTGCTACAAATCTGTCAAAGCATACTTATCAATTTGAGTATTTCTGTCCCATTCACATTTTAAAATTGTAACATAATCTAATTTGCTAAAATTCCTTTATTTAAATTTTGATTATGACATAAAATCTGGGTTATATTTTTCTTTAAAACTCACCTCTTAAATAGACACCCAAACCATCTTTCTATAAAATGAAAAAGATTAATTTAATCTCATCATTAGCCATGTTTGAGATCACTGTGAATTATTGTCACATTTATTATCACCACCTTGCACTCCTTTGTTATAGAATTCTTTTTCTTAAATTATTTATTTATTTATTTATTTATTTATTTATTTATTTATTCATTCATTCATTTTACATTCCAGCCACAGTTTCCCCTCATGCCTCTCCTTCAAAGCCCCCCCATCCATGTCTGTTCCCACCCCAATCCATGCCCCCTCTGTTTCTGTTTAGAAAAGGGCAGGTTTCCATGGGACTGCCTGCTGCCTGCCCAGGGAGGGGATGGGGAATTGTGGAGAAGAGAGAATGACCTGATATGTTGGGAGGGGGAAGGGACCTTGAATAAGGATATACAAGGATAGAAAGTGTGACTTCTTTGTTCATAATCAAAAAAAAAAGCAAATTAAAAAAAGGAAAAGGGCAAGTTTCCATGAATATCAACCAAACAGGGCATAGCAAGTTGCAGTAAGAGTAAACACCTCTCCATGCAAGGTTACCCAGTGTGAGGAGCAGGTCCCAAAAGCCTGAAAAAGAGTCAGAGGCAGCCCCTGCTTCTGTTGTTAGGGGTCCAGGAGTTTCTTTTTCTTAATATATTTTCTAAGTTAAGGTCCAAGACACTCATTTTTCTCATTTCTGAAATCCAGTGGTTTTAAATCCTTAATCTTTTTTACCAGAGCATCTTTGAATTACACACATGCACACACACACACACACACACACACACACACACACACACATCGCATTTCTACTTGAACAAAAAATGTTTCCTCTGCCTTCAAATTCAGTGTAGATAATAAATAAGTCTACCAAAACAGAGAGTGCAACAAATAACTTCTCACATTTTTTAGTGTATTATTTTTAGTTGCTTACATTTTTAGTGTATTATTTCAGTTTCATACTTGTGAGTTCATTTTATATTTGTTCATTTGTGAGAGCCTTATATGAATACTATATTTATATCATTTCCACCCCCTTTCTCTCACTGTTTAACCACTCACATAGGCCCCCCAAAATCTCCCTCAAATTTACGACCTCTTCATAAACTTGATGTGTCCATTTAATATTGCACCTATTATTGTTGTGTTTAGAGATGAGTACTTGGTATACAATAACTTACTAGTACCATCATTCATAGAGAAGACTGACTCTTACTCTTGCAGAAGATATAAGTTGCCTGAGCTCTTCAATTAAACGTAGAGTCTTATGAGATTTATTCCCTCCTATATTGGCATGTCAGCCAATGTTTTCATTGTACAGGTCTTATTTATGGGTAAAACTTCACCGTCATATATAAAAGATACAGTTTTTCATAAGATACACTCGTTTTTCTGGCCCTTACTATTTTTCACCCTCTTTGATGAAATACTCTCTGAGATTTCTATGGAGAAATCATGTTATAGATATATCAGTTGTGGCTGAGATTCTACAGTCAAATGTTCTTTGTATTTTGAACAGTTGTAGATTTCTGTCATGGTTCCTATCTGCTGTGAAATGGAAGTTTTTTATTGGGGGTGAAAAACTCACTGATCTGTGAGTAGCAAGCTATGTAGTTAGAATTAAGTTATGACTTATACTGATTCAGTTAAAATGATAGTAGTAGATTTCTTTGTCTACAGTCCATGGCCTTACCAGCCATAAATTGTTGACTAGGTTTATAGTACTAGACACAAATTCTCTCCAGTCAAGCAGGTCCTAAGTCAAATTAGATAGCTGTTGGTTACCATCAAGATGTAAGTGTCATTATTGTAGCCTTAGGAATATCTTGTCCTGCTGGTCACTAGTGTGGCTTTTTTTTAATGCATTAAATTTTTATTTCAGGTTACATTCAAAACAAATTTGTCAACCTAGAATTGTTAAAGTATGCCAAAAATATGAGTTAATGCATGATAACAGCCACATATTATATAAACATTAGAAAATATGTTGATTCACATACATATGTGAGACTAAAGAATGCATGATTAACCTGACAATATAGAAAAGGAATATTTATGTAACCTTCCTCTCTCCTCTCAGAAGGGTTCATCCTTGTTTTTTTTTCTCTTTCGCCTTTAAAAAAAAAAAAAGGACTTTATTTTCTAAGGAAGATAATATAAAATAGGGTGACAAGAAAAAAATATGTAACAATGCCCTTGTGTAGAATGAATAGTGTTGAGATCAAAAGAAGAGAAAAAGACTATATTAAATAATTTTCATCTCCCAAATTGTTCAGTGGTTGTGGTGTGCAGCTTGGCTGTTCTTCACCTTTGTTTTAAAAGTCCACTTATGAGTATATGAGTGAGTACATCCCCTGCTTATCTTCCTGGGTTTGAGATACTTGACTCAGGAAGATACTCTCCAATTCCATTCATGTGCCTGTAAATTTTCCAATATCATTTTTTTTAACTGCTGAGCAGTAAGTACTCCACTGTGTAGATGTCCCAAGTTTGTTAATCCATTCCTCAGTTGAGGGGCATGTAGGTTATTTCTAGGTTCTTGTTATTACAAATAGTACTGCTATGAACATAGTTGAGTTAATAATGCTTTGGTGATGCAAATATGCATCTCTAGGGTATATGCCTAAATGTAGTATTGCTAAATCATTGGGGAGATTGATTCCCAGTTTTCTGAGAAACTGCCATACTACATTCCAGAGTGGCTGAACAAGTTTACACTCCCACCAACAATGGAGGAGTGTTCCTCTTGCTCTTCATCCTCTCCAGCATAGGCTGCCATCTGTGTTTTTAATCATAGCCATTCTGATAGGTTTTACATAGTATCTCAAAGTTGTTTTGATTTATGTCTCTCTGATGGTGAGCAATTTTCAAGTGGCTTTCAGCCATTTGTAATTCTTCTGTTAGTTCTGAACCCCATTTTTAAGTGGGTTATTAAGGGTCTTAGGCTCTAGTTTTTTTGACTTCTCTTTATATTTTAGAGATCAGTCTTCTGCCACTTGTAGGGTTGGTGAAAATCTTTACCCATTCTGTATGCTATCATCATTTTGTCTTATTGATTGTGTTCTTGGCCTTACAGAGGCTTCTCAGTTTCAGGAGGTCCCACATATTGATTGTTATTCTCGGTGTCTGTGCTACTGGTGTTATATTTAGAAAGTGGTCACTTGTGTCAATACATTGGAGGTTATTTTCCACTGTTTTTTCTATCAAGTTCAGTGTGGCTGGGTTTATGTTGAGGTCTTTGATCCACTTAGATTTGAGTTTTGTGCAAGGTGATAGGTTTGGATCTATTTACATTTTTCGACACACTACCATCCATTTATGCCTGCACCATTTGTTGAAGATCCTATCTTTTTTCCATTAAATATCTTGGATCTCTTTGTCAAAGGTCAGGTGTTCATAGGTTTTTGGGTTAATGTCTGGGTCTTCAATTCCTTTCCATTGATCCACAAGTCTGTTTTTATTACTGTAGCTCTATATTATAACTTTAAGTCAGGGATGGTGATACCTCCTGAGGTTCTTGTGTTGAGCAAAATTGTTTTAGCAATCCTGGCTTTCCTGTTATTCCAAATGAAATTGAGTACTGTACTTTCAAGGCCAAACGTATGGGAGACAATGAAAGCAGTCTTAAAAGAAAAATTCATAGCACTAGTTGACTATATGTAAAACCTAGAGAAATTTCACACAAGAGAACTAAAGTACAGGTGAAAGCGTTAGAACAATTAGGAGAAACCTCACCTAGAAGGACTAGACAGCAGGAAATAATCAGACTTAGAGCATAAACCAATACAATTGAAACAAAAAGAACAACGCAAAGAATCAATGAATCAAAGAGCTGATTCTTTGAGAAAGTCAACAAGATAGATAAACCCTTATCCAAATTAACTAAAAAGCAAAGAGCGAGTATCCAAATTAACAAAATCAAAAATGAAAAGGGGGACATAACAACAGACCCCGAGGAAATCCAGAGAATTATCAGGTCATACTTTGAAAATCAGTACTCCAGTAAAATGGAAAATCTAGGAGAAATGGACAACTTTCTTGACAGGTGCCACTTAACAAAATTAAAACAAGAGCAGATTAAAGAATGAAACAGACCAGTAACCACAAAAGAAATTCAAGCTATCATTAAAAGTCTCCCAAGTAAAAAAAAGCTCTGGCCCAGATGGTTTCAGTGTAGAATTCTACCAGACATTCAAAGAAGAACTAATATCAATACTCCTCAAACTGCTACATACAGTAGAAAATTAAGGAATATTGTCAAACTCTTGTAATGAGGCCACAATAACCCTAATTTTCATGTCACTAAAAGATACAACAAAGAAAAAGAATTACAGACCAATTTTCCTCATGAACATTGATGCAAAAATTTTCAACAAAATTCTGGCAAACTTAATACTACAGCACATAAAATGTCTTGATGTTTGGGTGAGAAAAGCAGATCTGCCTGGAGTGGATGCTGAACTAAACCACCTTGAGACCTCCTGCCCTTACTGGTTAGAAGATAAAGAGATGGGAGGAAGAAAGAGTGACTGGGAGGGGCAGTAGGGGGAAGGGAGTTTGAACAAGGGGCTACATGGATAAAAAATATAACTTTATTCATAATAAAAAAAGTCATTCACCCCAATCAAGAAGGCTTCATCCCAGAAATGCAGGATTGTTCAACATATAAAAAACTGTAAATGTCATTCATCATATAAACAAACTGAAGAAAAAAAAAAAAAAACATGATCACATCCTTGGATGTTGAAAATGCCTTTGACAAAATCCGATACTCTTTTATGATAAAAGTCCTAGAGAGATCAGGAATAAAAGGAAAATACCTTAAAAAAAGTGATTTACAAGAAGTCGACAGCCACCATCAAACTAAATGGAGAAATACTCAAAGCAATCCCACAAAAATCAGGAACTAGACAAGGATGTCCTCTCTCCCCTTATCTATTCAACATAGTTCTTGAAGTTTTAGCTAAAGCAATAAGAGAACACAAGGAGATTAAGGGGATACAAACTGGAAAGGAAGAAGTGAAACTATTTCTATTTGCAGATGATATGATTGTATACATAAGTGACCCACAAAATTCTACCAGGGAACTTCTACAGCTGATAAACACCTTCAGCAATGTAGCAGGATACAAGATTAACTCAAAGAAATCAGCAGCCCTCCTATACACTAAAAATAAAAGGGCTGAAAAAGAAATAGGGGAAACATCACCCTTTTGTAATAGCTGCAAAGAGCATTAAATACCTTGGAGGAACTATAACCAAGCAACAGACCTATTTGATAAAAACTTTAAATCACTGAAGAAAGAAATTGAAGAGGATATCAGAAAATGGAAAGATCGCCCATGTTCCTGGATAGATAGGATCAACATAGTAAAAATGACAATCTTATCAAAAGCAATCTACAGATTTAATGGAATGGCTTTTATGTTGAACTATTGATTACCTTTCTTTCTTGGAAGCTTGAATAATATTTTCAGGTACTATAAGAACTAATTGTCAGCAAAAAGACTCTCAGGTCAATTGTAGTTTAATTCTTTAGGCCTTTCCCCAAACATGTGGCATATTCAGCAACAGGGGCTTACCTTCAAATTATGGGAGGTAACCAAAGGAAATGGCAATAGCCTGTATTATTTTAAATGTCTCTTCCATGTCCCTGACCAACAACTTGAAGATCAGTTTCCTATGCATGCCACTGGAGGTCTTCTTAGTAGTCTTGGCTCTTGTAACCACCCCCCCACATATATATATATATATATATTACATAGGCAATAAATAAACACAGTATGTTTTTATGTCGCTTTATAAAACATTCTTAGTGTCATTTATCTCTCTTTCTTCCCACAACTGCTGTATTGGTTCCCCTTCTATATTCCAAGTTACCACTCTCATTTTTTTTCCAATTTCTCCAACAACAGCAGCTTTTTCTTAGTATTCCACTCTCTCTAGCTCCTTCTCTCACCAACCACTACCCTTTACTTCCCTGATATCAGGATAATTAGAGTTTATACCTACACATTTAGGTGTCAGAAATAGGAAACTAATAAGAAAACAAGGGACATTTGGCTATGTCTCAATTACCTTCCACAGTACAATATTTTAAACAAAGCATTGTGACAAGATAATAATCAGAAGCTGCCTTGGAGCACCTTTTAGTGAAAGTTTCTGAGTCCAGGAAACAAGCACATACCAAGCAAGAAAAGTTAGATTGAAACTTGATTGAATATTGAGCTTTCATTTTATTGTAGCAGTAAAAGTCATGTCGTGAATATCCTATTTATTCTTCCATATAAGGATGCCCCTAATTAATCTGTTATTCAAAAGGCACAGTATTATATAAGTGCCTGCATTATTTCATGACATTGAATAAAGCCCAGAAGCAGGTTCCTGTGGCCTAATTAATTTCTTTAAAGCCTTTCCCTCAGCAGGATGCTGCCTATGTGGATGTTTGAATAAAAGGATAGTAATGAAACAGAAAATGTAGATGAATATATTGAAAGTGATGAAGAATTTATTAGGAAGACAACCATCATGGCTTGCAGTATATGAAGCATAAAACTGCTGTAAGTAATGACAGAGTGCAGTTTAGGCAGGTAATGGGAAGCAGAGCTACAAAAAGAGATATTGGAGATATATTATTTAGTAATAAAGTTTCCATAAAATTTGAAATATGAAGTGAAAAGATTAACATGGTCATACAAGTCATCTTTAATGTTCATAGCCAAGTTCTGCATTTTAGAAAAAGTAAACTGAATTTATGTCTGTGACAACATGCAAGAAAAAGCCTTTATTTATATGTTTCATGCAAATGACTGCAGGCCTTTAGTTTGCAGTTATCAAAGTAATGTGCAGAAGCATTTGAATTCATTACATTAACATTGGATCAAGACAATATTTCTGCCTGTCAAGGAGCTAACATCTGTAGGTCATGTCACCAAGCAATAGACCACACAGACCTCTGCACTACTAACCCCAGTCTATGTACTAAAAGTTTTCTATTTTGCTTTTCTCTCTTAACTGAATATGGATGTGTTGTTTACTATGTATTAATATTTTAGTGCTTAATATCTTCCACTTGTTGCCTGTCATAAAGATGGTGAATTGTGGTAGAGGTTGGCCCTCCTAAATGTTGAGGAGTTGAGCAGACTTGGCCAGAACATTGAAGATGTTTTGCCTACCTATTTTGGCTTTAATAGAAAAATGTAAAAAGACCAATTTTATGGAATCACCATAGCAATCTGAATACAAAATGAATCATATAAAAGAGATATAGTCTCTGGTAGGTAGCTAATCAGTTATTACTCTAATTATTACTAACATATTCTGGAAAGTATCAAAACTAATTGAGGCCAAACACACTCTGTTCCTTGTCCTCCTATATCTCTGCTTTACTTTGAAAGTTTAAGGTCTGCAGGTTATCGTGTATCTAATGAGGTATGTAATTAAATTGACAGCCATTAGGATTCAACTCAAATGGCTCATAACAATCCCTCCCTTTTATGCCTTCTCAGAAGTGGGCATAAAATAGACCTATAGTCTGAAATAAAATTGAATTGTAAAAGAAAATAAGATAAATATTTGCAAAACAATTTTATTCTGAACTTGAAATATTTCCCATTTAAAGTCAGTAAATGAACAGCATGAATGCGCGTTTTTGTAAATGAGGAGATCATAAGAGTGAGTATAAATCTGAGAGGTCTGATAACTGAGTTTGATGGGTGTATGATGTAAAATCACCAAATAATAAATATATAAATAAAAATATAAATAAAATATTGCCATTTAAAATAGAGTATCCAGATAGGATTCAGTGAGAAAACACACCTAGCAATGACTTGGAAAGAACAAAATAAAAGCAATATAAGTCTTGAGTTGAGAGAAATTTAGGTAAAGTAATAGTCTGATACTAATACACTAAATGGAAACATAAATACCAAGGAAGAGTTGTCAGTGGACTTTTCTCACCATGGTCCAGACAATAAGGTGTGTAGTATACATGGAATGTATTATAATGCAAACAAATTGATAAAATTTAACTTTTTCCATGCACTAACAATTTCCTAAAACATCATTGGTGAAAACATGCCTTCAAAACTCAATTGGCTCTGGTCTAAGTTTTAAATAATTTCGATGGATCCTCTTGTGTCAAATGAGTGGATCCCCTAGTCCTCTGTCCTTGGCAATTTGTAGGGTGGGTAACGGAGAAAGGAAAGAAGAAATATTTGAATCTTGTAGAGCAGAAAGAGTGGCACATGAGGGGTTACTGAAAGATGTTAACTTTACAATGTGCCACACTCTGGATGCAGGAAAATGCTTTCCTTTCTGTGTTTCAGATGGATTGGATTTTGTGTAAAATGGGAAGCTCGGGATTGCTTGTATTTCTAAATGGTGGTTGTATTTCAGGAAAATGACTACCATTTGGAAAATAGAGCTTGTCAGGGGGGATGAAATTGTTATTAGAGGGGAGTTGTCAATGCAGTGATTGTTCTGACTAATTACTTTTCATTTCATTGACAAACTAGATTCCTCGAATGCTTTGAAATAGACAAAAGTATAGCTTTTGATGCATCAAAGATGAGATGTATAGCAACTTAAGTCTTCTTAGTCATACAGACTTCTGGGATGGAAAAATTTTATATACTTTGAAGAACTTCATAGAGAGGGCATTTGTGAACAAACTGATAGGAGCTGCAAAAGTCAAGCTCTGTGGTGTAGCTAGAAGTCATGCATGTTCTAGTTTTCTGAATCAGGTCAATTATGTCAACAATTTCTCAAGCTAGATAAAAACCTGAAACCTGAACCAGGTCAGTGTGGCTAGCTAGTGTGACAGGTGAGTGCAGTCTTCATTGTGTATTTTATTTTATTTGATATTTCAATACATCCCAATGGCAGTTTCCCCTACACACACACACACACACACACACACACACACACCCCTACGCCTCTCCCTGATCCACTCTTCCTTCATTGCTCTTTATAAAAGAGCAAACCTTCCAGGGATATCAGCACAATACAGCATAACAAGTTTTTATAAGATTAAGCATAAGGCTGGGCAAGATAAACCAGTCAAAAGAAAAAGGTCCCAAGGGCAGGTAAGTAGAGACACTGTTATTTCCACTATTGTGAGTCCCACAAGAACACCAAGCTAACAACTATTACTGTGTATCCCTATGAGCCCTGCTTGGTTGATTCTGTGGGCCATTTTCTCCTGATGTCCTTAACCCTTTGGCTCCTATAATTCTTTCTCCCCATCTTCCACAGGTACCCTGAACCCCAATGGGAGGAACCCAGGACAATCTCAAATTTAGGCTCTCTTCTTTTATGCCTGATATTTGGCTGTGTGTCTCTGCATCTGTTTCCATCAGCTATCAGCAAAGGCCTCTCTTGTGACAACTGGGCTAGGCACCATTTTTTAAGTATAGCAGAATATCATTAGGAATCATTTTACTGTTTTGTTTGGTTTGTTTTTTCTATTCTAGGTCCCTAAGCTATCCAGCCTATGGTGCCTGGTCACCAAGGTAGTGTCAGGCATGTGCTCCCTCTCATGATGTGGACCTTAAATTAGACAGGTAATTTGTTGGCCATTCCCACAAGTTCAACGCCTCCACTTCCCCAGCACATCTTTCAGGCATGATAAAGTCTAGGTGGAAAGTTTCATGCCTGGATTGGTATTCCATTTCTACTACTGCAAGCCTTTCATTGTTCTGGCAGGTGGCTGCTTCAGGTTCCCTTACGTGTATTAGGGAGATTATATTGGAGGGGATCTTTGTTTCTGGAAAGTAGGCACTTCAGACAAGCTCAAACGGACTAAAACTGGCATTTTAGGCAGCTGGGAGACTCAAGGAGATCAAAACATAAATTAATGCTTCATTCCTCGCATACAAATATGGTTTGGGATAACCAAACTGTGATTGGTGAAATAAAGGGTAAGTTAACTGGTGCTGGATGTATTTTGAAAAAAAAGATCAAAAGAAAAGTTGTAGAATTTGATGTAGTGTTTGAAAAAGTTAAATGAAACAAAAATGGTATTTAACCACAGTGAATTAAAAAACTATGTGCTATTTTTAACAAAATTTATATTAGGTTTATATATATATACATAAAATCAAATACCCTACAACTTTTATAAACATTGAGTAAATTTATTTGTTTAAACATTGAATTGTGATTTGGAATATTTCAAGATATAGTAAATGAATAAAACAGATACAGGGTATTCAAGTTCTGTGTTAAAAGAAGAAAAGAGATAAGTGGATATTTGGTTTGACTTACATAGAGACTAAAAACACAAATAAAACCTATGATACACAAAGTTACATTGTAGATGGAGAGAGAAGAAGCTAGCTGGGCTGTGGTGCAGGGAGGAAAATAATACAGTCACTGTACTTCTGTCTCTGCCTTATGAAATCATTTTAGCTTAAACCTTAGTACAGAAATTCTGTTTAAATAAAATCTTACCAGCATGACTGCCTAACCATAAGCTGAAAATGGTTGATACCAACAGACACGCCAAAGTCAACAAGAAAACACCAAAAAGATCTCAACCCCAGACAAAGAACCACAGGCTACTAGGGATTGATGAATGTGGAAGAAATAGTATTCCCCAGGGGAGAGCACAGCAATTAGTTATCCTATACATAATGGTCAGCGTTGAAAACATATATCAAAGTAACATCCTGTGGACTGAGAAGATTAAATTTAGAAATATATATTTAGGAATATATATATTTAAATTTATGCATGTAACAGCAATTAATGAACAAAAGGTCTATAAATTTGAGAGTGCAGAGAGGAGTATATGAGAGATTTTGGAATGAGGGAAGAGTGGGGGAAATATTGTCATAATATTACAATCTCAAAAATAAAAAATGTGTAAGTGATACTCTATTTTGGTTTCCATTGACCTAACAAAAGTATTCTAATAAAGGCAACTTAAAGGAGAACGTTTATTTTGCTCACAATCCCAAGTTACAGTCCATCAGTTCTGGGAGTAACCAGAAGCAAGGAGGCATCTTGCATATGTAGTAAAGAAAAGAGAGGAATGAATCCATGTATTCCTTCATGGATACTTCCATCCTAGAGGATCCGTTTTATCAAGCTAAAACTAACTACCCCACCCTGATAAAAAAGGTAGGGTCTCCTCAAAGGCTCTGTGGAAAACTGATATTCATATTCATCATCTTAACAAGAGGGCGGACTGACAAAACATAAAACAATCAAAGGCTGAAACTGAGCAGAGTCTCATTACTGATTTACAAATCTGATGTCCCCAACTCCTCAGCCATTGGCTTTATTTTCTGAGACCTCAGTTACAGCTGTGTTAACAGCAGTTTGAATATATTAAATGTAACTATCCAGAACTGAATAATTCATAAGCTTTAAATTGCAAGTTGCTGTGAGTAGCATGATGAAATCTTGCGCTGGCCTCCTCCTTCCTGCTCAGGGGGTGAACTTTTGTTCACAAGGTTAACTATGGTGTATTGCTACCTGCTTGTACCATAACTCTCATGTATCTCAGTTATCAGCTCAGTGATCATGAGATTACACTGCTTGTACTCAAATGAGCCTTAGATGACTTCATAGTGACCCCAAAGCACAAGGAAAAATAAGACTAACCATTCATATATGATAAAGAAGGATATAAAGGGTTTCCTTTCATTTAAAAGATCAGAGAGGGACTGTGGACATGGTGCAGTGGAGAATGTATATAAGTATGATGACAAGAGTTATGATTTCTTCCTGCCACACATGTTGAACCAGACAATTGCCTATAATCCCAACATCTGGGAGACCAACATCTGGGAGGCCAAAGATTCTCCAGAACAAGCTTGGTAGCCGCAGTAGCTGATCATCAAGTTGATTTTTTTTTCTGAGAGACTCAGCCCCAGTAAATGAAATGGAAAGGGATTAAGAAAGATACATTCTATGTACCCTGGCCTTCACACATATGAACACACAAATACACACGCACACACACCAAATACATATACATAAACAAAAAAGCAGATAAATAAAAAGGTGAAGATACTCAAAAGGAAAGGAAATTCATCATTTGTTTATATTGCTAAGATCTATATTAAGCATGAATCAAGCATTAATCATCTGTGTGGAAATCTACAAAAATTTTTTTTTAAAAAAACACATTTGTGCTAGGGATTTGGTTTCACCTCTGACAGCAAATGTTTATAGGAATGCAGAAAATACATTAAATTTGCAGGTTGAACTTATGAACAAAATCTGTGTTGTGATTGACAACATCATGTTGTTCCAGAATGCCTTGAGCCTATTTGAATGAAGTCTTCACCAAAAGATCAGTGAAACAAATGATGTCATTATAGACTTCAAGCAATAAATTATTACAGAGATTCTGAAGTATGTTTGAACAGAAATGTATAGAAATTGCTGGCCATGGGGTGAATGTAAAGTGCTTTCCCCCATCCAAACAAATCCTCATGTACTAAAAGTTTGGTCCTCAGATGATAGTATAAATTTGGAAGGATCTAGAAAATTTTACAATTGGTAATCACTTGGAAGAAGTAAGTTACCAGGACCAGGTGCCTTAACTTGAATCCTTCTTTGTTCCTGTTCCCCCAGAAATGACTGTCATGTACTGTATTACCTTACTGCTATAACACACATCTTCATGAGCCTAGCAGAAACAGAGCTTTTAAAATCATTTTTCTCAGATATTGGAGGTATTGAGGTATCTGTGGCCTCATTTGCAGCAAAGGTGAAATCAACAAGAGAGGATCATATGCAAGGTAAATCTCTAATTCTGATAAAACTGGTCTATACTGTAATCACATGACAAGAAAAACCTACATTGGCAATAGGTCAGAAGGAGCCAAGACTCAGAACAGGAAAGCAAAGACCAATATCATAATGCATGTGACAAATTTAGGTTTCAGATACAAAGTGAGATTGCACACACACTTGGAAAAATCAAAACAAAATATTAACATTTTGAGAAAGGTAAAGACAGACTACACTGATAAACTTTTATTACACTGATTAAAAAAATATTGTTTTTTCTGTTCTGTTAGTAGTTGTACTAGTTGCTTTCCTTGTTGCTCTGAATAAATACCTGACAAGAATCAATAAGGGATGAAGGGTAACATTTGGCTCACAGTTAGATGGAACAATTCACCGTAATGAAAAAGGCATCCAACAGGTCATGAGGCAGCTGGTGACACTCTGTCCACACTCAGGTAGAGATGAATGATGGCTTTCTTTCCTCTTTTCGTTCGGTGCAGGACTTCATCTGATGGTTGTTGCGCCACCTAAATTCAAAGTGGGTCTTTCCTCCTTAGCTAAAGTTGTTTTTAAACACAATTACAAGATCTCAGTTCTCCATAGCAGACAGGAGCTAGGGTTTGGCTATGAGGGGCTCCTCCAGCCACACCTAAAGGAGGGAACCTTGCACAGTCTGACCTGCCTCCAGGGCGAACTGCATCATCAGAGAAGGACTGAGGAATTGAAATTCAGATACCTGTCCAGAGCAGAGTCAGAGATCAAGCAGACCTCTTGCTCAGATGAGACAGGAGACACACAAGCCTTCTTGCCACAGCTAGGAGCTGCCTAAGCATGAACCACTAAAGCCAGGGGCGGATGCCAGTGCAAAAATACATATAATAATGTAAAGAATAACAAGGCAACTCCAGAAGAAACTAGTGGTTCTACAACTACAAGACCTTAACAGAGCAATGAAGAGGAAACACAAGGAAACAACACCAAAAATACCTTTATAAAGATTATTGAAGCCTTCAAAGAAGATATAAAAAATTCCCTTAAAGAAATAGAAGAAAATACAGACAAAAAATTGGAAGAGATAAACAAATCCTGGAAAGAAAACCAAGAAAGGTAAACCAAAAAATGAAAGAAACCTTCCAGGAACTAAAAACTGAAATAGGAACAAAAAAAAAAAAGAGGCACAAAATGAGACAAAGGTAAAAATAGAAAATGTGAAGAAAAGAGAAGGAACTACAGAAACAAGCATAACCAACAGAATCCAAGAGATAGAAGAGAGAATCTCTGGAGTGGAAGACTCAGAAGCAGAAATAGATACATCAGTCAAAGAAAATACTAAAACCAAAAAAGCCGTAACAAAAAAATGGTCAGGAAATCTGGGACACGGCGAAAAGACCTAACCTGAGAATAATAGGAATAGAAGAAGGAGAAGAATAACAGTTCAAAGGCACAGATAATGTGTTCAATAAAATCATAGAAGAAAACTTTCCTAACTTAAAGAAGGAAATGCCTATAAAGATACAAGAAGCTTACAGAACACCAATTAGATATGACCCCCCCCAAAAAAAGTCTGCTCATCACATAATAATCAAGCCACACAGAACAAAGAAAAAATTTTAAGACTACAAAAGAAAAGGGCCAACTTACTTATAAAGGCAAACACATCAGAATAACACCTGACTATTCAATAGAAACAATGAAAGTAAGAAGGGCTTGGTCAGAAGTTATACAGACACTAAAAGCACATGGCTGCCAACCAAGACTACTATAACCAGCAAAATTATCATTCATCATAGATGAAGTAAACAAGATATTTCATGACAAAGTCAGACTGAAACAATATCTATCTACCAATCTGGCCCTCCAGAAAGCATTAGAGGGAAAACTCCAACCTAATGATCCCAGATACACCCATGAAACCACAAGCAATCAATAATCCCACAGAAGAAAAGCCCCGAGAAAGGAAATACATACAAGCTACTACCAAAAATAGCAGGAAACATCAATCAGTGGTCACTAATATCCCTTAATATCAATGGACTCAACTCACCTATAAAAAGGCACACACTAACAAAAGGGATTCAAAAACAGAAGTCATCCTTCTGCTGCATATAAGAAACACACTTCAACCACAAAGACAGACACAGGCTCAGCATAAAGTGTTGGGAAAAGATTTTCCAATCAAATGGATCTAAGAAACAGCTGGGGTTGCCATCCTAATATCTAACAAAGTAGACTTTAAGCTAAAAGCAATTAAAAGGGACCAAGATGGACATTACTTATTCATCACAGGAACAATTGGTCAAGTGGAGATTTAATCCTGAATATTTATGCCCCTAATATAAGGGCAAATATCTATGTAAAAGAAACACTACTAAAGCTCAAATCCCACATCAGTTCTCACACCCTAATAGTGGGAGACTTTAATACCCCACTTTCACCCCTGGATAGGTCAACTGGACAGAGACTCAAAAAAAGAATTAAGGAGTCTAACAGAGGTTAAGATACAAATGAATTTAATAGATATTTACAGAAGCTTCCACCCAAATGCAAAGGAATATACATATTTCTCAGCTCCTCATGGAACTTTCTCTAAAATTGACCACATATTTGGTCATAAAACAAATATGAATAGATACCAAAAAAAAAATGGAAATAATCCCTTGTATCATATTGAATCACCAGGGTCTAAAGTTAGAGTTTAACAACATCAAAAATCACAGAAAGCCTACCAACTCATGGAAACTAAACACCACTCAGCTGAACCACCTCTGGGTAAAGGAAGAAATTAAGAAAGATATCAAAGTCTTAATAGAATTTAACGAAAATGGATCCACAACGTGCCCTAACTTATGGAACACAATGAAAGCAGTCTTAAGAGGAAAATTCATAGCACTAAATGCCTATATGAAAAACCTAGAGAAATCCCACAGTAGAGAACAGCTCAGCTGAAAGCCTTTGAACAATTAAAAGCTAACTTACCTAGGAGGAGTAGACAGCAGGAAATAATCAAACTTAGAGCTGAAATCAATACAATTGAAACAAAAAGAACAATACAAAGAATCAATGAATCAAAGAGTTAGTTCTTTGAGAAAGTCAACAAGATAGATAAGCCCTTATCCAGATTAATCAAAAAGCAGAGAGAAAGTGTTCAAATCAAAAAAATCAGAAATGAAAGGGGGACATAACAACAGACCCCCAGGATATCCAGAAAATTATCAGGTCATACTTTGAAAGTATATATTCCAAAAAATGGAAAACCTAGAAGAAATGGACAACTTGTTGGACAGGTACCATTTACCAAAATTAAATGAAGATCAGATTAACTACCTAAACAGACCAATAACCCTAAAGGAAATTGAAGCTGGTATTAAAAGCCTCCCAAGTATAAAAAGCCCAGGTCCAGACGGTTTCAGTGCAGAATTCTACCAGACATTCAAAGAAGAACTACTACCAATACTCCTCAAACTATTTCACACAATAGAAGCTGAAAGAATATTGCCAAACTTCTTTTATGAGGCCATGAAACCTTAAAACCCAAGCCACTCAAAGACACAACAAAGAAAGAGAACTGCACACCAATTTCCCTCATGAATATTGATACTAAAATTCTCAACAAAATTTTGGCAAACCATATACAACAATATATAAAAAATATCATCCAACATAACCAAGTAGGCGTCATCCCTGAAATAAAGGGTTGGTGCAACATACAAAAAACCGTAAATTTCATCCATCATATAAACAAAATGAAGGAAAAAAAAACACTTGATCATATCCTTAGATGATGAAAAACCTTTGACAAAATCCAACACTCTTTTATGTTAAAAGACCTGGAGAGATCAGGAATACAGGGAAAAAACCTAAACATAATAAACGCAATTTACAAGAAGCCGACAGCCAACATCAAACTTAATGGTGAAAAACACAGAGCAATTCCACTAAAATCAGGAACTAGACAAGGATGTCCTCTCTCCCCTTATCTATTCAATATAGTTCTCAAACTTTTAGCTAAAGCAATAAGAGAACAAAAGGAAATTAAGGGGATACAAACTGGAAAGGAAGAAGTGAAGCTATCTCTATTTGCAGATGATATGATTGTATATATAAGTGACTCACAAAATTCTACTAGGGAACCCCTACAGCTGATTAACACCTTCAGCAATGTGGCAGGATACAAGATTAACTCAAAGAAATCAGTAGCCCTTCTATACACTAAAGATAAAAGGACTGAAAAAGAAAAAGGGAAACATCACCCTTTATAATAGCTGCAAATAGCTTGAAATACCTTGGAGGAACTATAACCAAAGAAGCAACAGATCTACTTGACAAAAACTTTAAGTTTCTGAAGAAAGAAAGTGAAGAGAATACAAGAAAATGGAATGATCTCCCATGTTCCAGGATAGGTAGAATGAACATAGTGAAAATCACAATCTTACCAAAAGCAATCTACAGATTCAATGCACTGCCTATCAAAATTCCAACACAATATTTTACAGACCTTTAAAGAACAATACTCAATTTCATTTGGAATAACAGGAAAGCCAGGATTGCCAAAACAATTTTGCTCAACAAAAGAACCTCAGGAGGTATCACCATCCCTGATGTCAAGTTATACTATAGAGCTACAGTAATAAAAAGAGCCTGGTACTGGCATAAAAACAGACTTGTGGATCAATGGAATAGAATTGAGGATCTGGGCATTAACCCAAAAACCTATGAAAACCTGATCTTTGACAAAGAGGCCCAAAATATTCAATGGAAAAAAGATAGTATCTTTAACAAATGGTGTTGGCATAGCTGGTTGGTAGTGCGTAGAAAAATGCAAATAGATCCAAGCCAGTCACCCTACACAAAACTCAAATCCAAGTGGATCAAAGACCTCAACATAAACCCAGCCACTCTGAACTTGATAGAAAAGAAAATGGGAAATACCCTCCAACGAATTGGCACAGATGACCACTTCCTAAATATAATACCAGTGGCACAGACACTAAGAACAACAATCAATACATGGGACCTCATGAAACTGAGAAGCTTCTGTAAAGACAAGGACACTGTCAATAAGACAAAATGACAGCCTACAGAATGGGAAAAGATTTTCTCCAGTCCTACAAGTGACAGAGGACTGATCTCTAAAATATATAAAGAGTTCAAGAAACTAGAGCCTAAAACTTTGGATAACCCAATCAAAGAAATGGGGTTCAGAATTAAAAAGGGAATTCTCAGCAGAATTATGAATGGCTGAAAGGCACTTGAAAAAGTGTTCAACTTCTTTAGCCATCAGAGAATTTCAAACCAAAACAACTATGAGATACCACCTGACATCTGTCAGATTGGTTAAGATAAAAGTCGCAGATACCAGCCTATGCTGGAGAGTTTGTGGAGCAAAGGGAACACTCCATCATTGTTGGTGGGAGTGTAAGCTTGTTCGGCCACTCTGGAATGCAGTATGTCAGTTTATCAGAAAACTGGGAATCAATTTCCCCAAGGATCCAGCAATACCACTTCTGAGTATATACCGGAAAGTTGCAAATTTGCACTCCAAAGGCATTAGCTCAACTATGTTCATAGCACATTATTCATAATAGCAAGAACCTGGAAGCAACCTAGTTGCCCCTCAACTAAGGAATGGATTAACAAACTGTGGTACAACTACACAATGGAGCACTACTCAGCAGTAAGAAGAAATGATATCCCAAAATTTGCAGGCAAATGGATGGATTTGGAGAATATCCTCCTGAGGAAGGAATCTCAAACCCAGAATGATAAGCAGGGGATGTACTTACTCATTAGTGGGCTATAAACAAAAAAGCAAAAATCAAAGCCTGTCCAAGCTGCACACCACAACCCCTGAACAGCTTTGGATCTGAAACACCTGGGAGTGGCACCTTGGATCCTACTCCCTGTAGAGGAACACCTGACTCAGTCTTGATGTTCTGGTGAGGAAACTGGATCTGCCTTGAGTGGATGCTGACCTGAGCAATATTGGGACCTTGGGACCTCCTACCCATGCTGGGGAGGAGATGGGGAGATGTGGAGAGGAGAGAATGACTGGAGGGGGTGGGAGGTGGAAGAGATCTTGAATAAGGATATACACGGATAGAAAATGTGACTTTATTCATAATAAAAAAAAAGAAAGAAGAAAAAAATATTTATTTTATTATGTTTTAAAAAAACACCCTTACAGAATGATGGAGTAGGTTATACCCCATGTGATTTTAAATACCACCAAAATGACAAAGTAACTATCATAGTATTTATTGATTTTTTTTTACAATATTAAATTCTTAGATTAAAACTTTGTCATAAAGTTTGAGGAGGTAAGTCAACAGTTAAGTGTATTTCTCATTTACCCCACCCACATTTGACCATTCATAGTCCATTCACAACCTGTTACTACAGTGTCAAGAGAGTCAATACCCTATTCTTTATCCACCACCATCTGTACACATATGGTAAACACACAAACACACACACACACACACACACAAACAAACAAAAATAAGTAACTCTGAAGTTTAAAAAAAAATCTTTGTCGGGGCTGGAGAGATGGCTCAGCGGTTAAAAGCACCATCTGTTCTTTCAGAGGACCCGGGTTCGATTCCCAGCACCCACATGGCAGCTAACAACTGTCTGTAGTTCCAGTTCCAGGCAAAACACCAAGGCAAATAAATAAATAAAGTTTTTTTAAAAAAAACCTTTGTCAAGGAAATATAGGATTGGAAATGCCTCTGGTTTTCAGGCATACATAAGAAAGTCTAATATATATAAGAGGCAATGAATCTATGGTAATGGATTATTTGTTGCTCTGTTTTGTAAATGATTGTCTGCTATCATGACTTGAGAAATCAGATTAGAAAAGGAAATCATTGACTTATGAAATTTTTACTAAAAGATGATCATCTGACAAACAAAAGCATAAGTGTTAAGTCATTTGAAGCATTAATAAATGTTAACAAACTGTTCAGCACTGCGCTATGGGGCTTGGGTTCTTCATGCTTGCCAATTTAGTTGGCATCAGTAATCTCATAATAATCAATGTGAAATTAATAAGAAAGCTTCTGTTATTCTTTCTCTAATACTTCTATTTAAAAATGTAAATCTGTATATTTAGCAATCATTTTCCTTGTTCCCTAATAGTTTGTTTTAATGTTTCTTTCAAGAAAGGCAGAGTCAATAAACTACAATCCACACAAACGTGAGAGCCACAGTTCATATTCCCAGGATCCAAATAAAATCTGAACTCAGAAAACACATGTCCCCAAAACTACTCATGAGGTAAAAGAGGGAGGAGCAAATCTCTGCAGCATATCACCCATGTTGGGCAGCCATTTGTTGTAAATCATTCTGGCCCGGAGTTTTTGTACTTTGTTGTATTAGGTTCTGTCTCAGACTTTCTGGGCCTGGATCAGAAGTTTGATCCCAATCTCAGCCCCGTTTAGCATCAAATAATCACACACACACACTTATATTATTTTTACGCTGATTGACCTAGGGCCCAGGTATATAATTTGGTAGCTCTGTCATCTGAACTCAACCCATCTTGTTCACCCATGCAGCTCCATACCTTTTATCCTAGCAGCATTTTCTCTGTGTCTCCTGGCAGCTCCAGCAACTCTGGCATCTGTGTCTAGGGTCTGTTTCTGCTTGGAGAAGTTCCTGCATTTTCTTATCCTGGTAGTCCCGCCCACACTTCCTGTCTACCTTTGGCCAATCAGCTTTTTATTAAACCCATAGGCAAGACAAATATTTACCAGCATAATCCTACTACACATACCAACCACAGCTCCCTTCTCTCCCACCCTCCCACTCTCTCCCAGCTGTGTCATGGCTGAGCAAGGTGTTCCTCTGTAGGGAATGAGTTCCAAAAAGCTAGTTCATGCAGTAGGGATAAATCCTGGTCCTACCGTAAGAAGCCCCACAAACTGCCAAAGCCACACAATTGTCATCTGCACTCAAAGGGCCTACTTTAGTCCCATGTATGTTCCCAGGTGCCAATTTAAAGTTAGTGAGCTTCTAGTATCTCAGGTCAGCTGTATCTGTGGGTTTCCTCATAGCCATCTTGATCCCTTTGTTTGTATAGTCTCTATTCCCTGTCTTTCACTGGACTGGGAACTTGGCCCAGTGCTTAGCTACGGATCTCTGCATTTGCTTCTGTCAGTTGTTGGATGAAGGTTCTATGATAATAATGAGGGTGGTCATCAACCTGATTATGGGGAAGGCCAGTTTAGGCATCTTCTTCCCTATTGCTTGTAGTCTTAGCTGGGATCATCCTTGTGGATTCCCTAGCATCACAAAACCTAAATTTCTTATAGTATCCTTATAATTTTTTGGTTGGATGGATTTTTTAATTGTTTTATCCCTCTACACAGAAACCCTCTAACTTACAGCATGTTTGGAGATCTCTGGACACGTCATTCTAAATAATGCCTGGGATATGCAGTTTCTTTACTTATTTATAAATCAGTAAATTTATAAATTTATAAATCAGTAAATTTAGTTATTGATTTATAACTTATAGGGGATTTATAAAACTATAGGGGACTAGAAGTAGTCCAAAGCACTTGTGATTAAATTTCAGTATATTGATGAATCTGTGTTCTTTGAATATAACTTTCATCATGGTTTGTCAGCTATTCCACCTTACATGAGAAAACTAGAAAGATCTTTATTTTATCATACATTGTTATTATTTTGTTTGGTTATCTACATGTAATTTTTGAGATTATTATTATTATTTATTTTTAATATCATATATGTGTGGATATTTATGTTTCTTCCATTTTCTGTCTAATCACTCTCATACCCCCACTCCTTCCTAAATTGATAACCTCTTTTTAAAAAATTCATTGCTATAGACACAGCACACAGAAGATAGATAACTGAGGATGGTGATGAAGATAGACAGACAGACAGACAGACAGACAGACAGACAGACAGACAGATAGATAGATAGATAGATAGATAGATAGATCGAGTATATAACCTGATGAGTCCATTTAATTTTGCTCATATGTATATACTTTTAGAGCTGTCCATTTTGTATTAGATAACAAATTAGGTCCTCATTCCTAGGGAAGGCTAATTCTTCCTCTCTTGACAGTTGTTAACTGCTAAGAACTCTTCCAATAAAGGTTGAGTCATGTGATATTTCCTTTATCAACTTTGGCATGTCAACTAGTCATTGTTCAGATCTTGTTTAAGCAGTCATATTGCTGATATTTAATGGGTGAAGATTTTTGTCCTCCATAGAGCACCCAGTCTTTTAGTGTATATCCTAGTCTTCTGAGTAGATCTTTTTACCTGTGCTTCCATGAAGGGAGTCTTAGGTGCAGGAAGTAGGTTGTAGATATATTAATTGATGTTAAACATTCCATGATACATTGTTCTTTGCATTTTGACCAGTTGTGCATTTCTTACTTTTGTAAAAAAAAAAAAAAAAAAAAAAAAAAGATTATTTGATGATGGGCAAGAGCTATATTTATGTGTGGATAGAAGAATATGTATTTATAATACAGTTAGAAATTATGCTAGATTAGAAAAGTGGGAATAGTAGGTTTTCCTGTAAAATCCATGAACTTATTAGTCACTGCTGATTGTCTAGGTTTACAGTACCAGGCATGAATTTCCTTCTATTGAGCAAGCCTTAAGTCCAATTAGATAGGTAGTGGCTACCTCTAAGATATGTGCCACTATTCTATTCTTAGATATATTAAACCATGTTGCTTATTAGTGTGGTTCATAGGCTTCACAGATGCAAAGGACTATTGATTACTTTTCTCCCCTGGCAGTCTGCACAGCACCTTCTCATGCTATGAAAGCAAGTCTTTAGGGAGGATTGTTTCAGGTCAGTTCCAGCTAGAATCGTATATAGACACAACTTTCTTGTTATGTTACAATGATTACAAATTTGTGTTTAAAATTGTACATTTCTTATTAAAATGATGTATAAAATCTGGACATCCCTTGGCATTTGTTATTGTTGACACAGTTCATTTACTAAACTATACTCTGAATTAATTCTATTATGTCATCATCATTTAACTGTGTAGCCAGAGACGTCACTGCTCAGCAGTGATAAGACAGGATTCTATTAAATGCCTTAAGGTGAAAAGCTCCAGTGAATATCCTTGATTTGCATGCTCTTAATATTTAGGGACATACTTCCAACTCTGCCTTAGCCCAACTCAAGCTCCAGTAAGATGAATGTTTATGGTCTTCTGGAGTTTTCTTTAGACCTGTTCATGAAGATCGATGTATACAATCCCCATTCTGGTTGTCCAAAAGTGTATGGAGATTCTTCTCTTCTTCTTCTCCTCCTCCTCCTCCTCCTCCTCCTCCTCCTCTCTTCTTCTTCTCCTCCTCCTCCTCTTCCTTTTTCTTCTTCTTTGTCATCATCATCTTCATCATCATTATCATAATCTCTGTTTTTCTGGTTTATTCTTTTTCAACTTTTTGGTGCCTTCTTTCTAGCCTAAACTGCTCAATACTTGACACAGATTGGTTGAAGGTAAGCAATTATCACTAGATTTTATTTACACTGTCAGTAATCTTTTCATGTTGAGTATATTTTTTGTTAGGCCACCTGAGGACAAGCCTGAAAACAGACTCTCAAAAGCTATCAAGGGATTCAAATAGTGATGTTTCTATTCCAAGGGATTTTGGAACATTCATAGCAATTTTTTTTCCAGTTGCTTCTACAGTGTGCAATTATCGATTTTCACCACCAGAGTGGTCATAAGGCCACTAACATTCAAGACCATCCTTTGTCCTGAGGAAAATAGAGTAGGGCAAAACTATGTAAAGTCTGTTGTCTTTATAACTATGAAAGCATTATTGAATAGTTACTTTTGAGATTTTTAGATTGATTAATTTCTAGTGTCTAAGAATAGATTTTGATTGTTTTATATTTAGAAAGTTATCATACTATTGCTAAAATATTGTCATTCAACAATGATTTAAACTACAGAATCTACAATATTGTTTGTCCTATTATTCTTTCATCTTTTAGGAGTTGTAATGAGCCTGAGATTTTAACACAATGTCTATCTATCAAGCTACTCTGTCATCTATCAAGTTTCAGACATGCTATCCCACATTAGGATCACTTGACAATTATAGGCTTTATAACAGAAACCAAGAAAGGCTAAGTTGGATTCTTTTTATCTATCATCTATCTGTCTACCCTCTCTCTATCTATCTATTGATGTAGGGTGTCTCTGTACACTGTAAATATGCTTTCTTACCATTGACTAATAAAGAAGATGCTTTAGTCTATGCCAAGGCAGCTTAAAAGTGGGAAATCTAAATAAAGAGACAGAAGAAGGGCAGAATCTGAGAGACATGATCCAGTAGCCCAAAAAGTAAGATATGAAAGTACCGGTAAGCCACTAGTCATGTGACAAGACAGACATAGGTTAATAAAAATGAGTTAAGTTATAAGAACTAGTTGATAATGAGCCTGATCCATAGGTCAAACAATTTGTAATTAATATCAGCCTTTGAGTAATTATTTTATAAGCAGCTGCAGGACTGATGGTGGGGGAGCTTTGTTTGGACCTTGGGCCTGGACAGGTCAGAAATTTTCTGGCTACATTCTATAATGCCCTTATCTATTACATATTTAAACATCTCTATTGGCTGGCATTGTGGTTTTTTTATACGTTATAATATTTGTGTGCTCTCCAAGACTTTCTGAGCTAAAATTTATTTCTTGCTTTCTATTAAAAAGATAAAAAATAAATTTGACTATGACTTTGAGAGGTGGAATATTTTAGGAGTAATGAAAATGAGACAAAGTCAATATGATATAGCTCCATGGTTGGCTACTGGTGACTTTATAAGCAGAAGACTAACAAACATATGTGCATTCTTTGTTGCCACATGAGTCTTTATACCACCATGGAGCTCTCATATGAAGAAATACATAACTAGATGTGTTTTCTTGATTCTGAACCAAAAATTAGTCAAATTTTTTTTAATATATAAATTTTTTTCTTTATAAAGTCTTTATAATGTGTTTATTGTTTTGTCATACAAGTAACAGATTAATACAGTGACCGTCCAACATTAAAGACTTAAATCTTTTTATAATATACTAGAAGCAAATATACCTTGTTCATTGTCAAAAATAATTTTTATTAAATTACAGACAATAATTTTTTTACCCTACAAAAACAGTCTGTCTTCCAAGGTGATTTATTCCAAAGATATGCTTTAGAAGACTGTCTGAAGTAAAATGATTTCATTTCTCTGGTTATAAGATATGAAGAAATAAAAGAGATCCATAGAGAATTATTCTCAATATCACAGGCCAGAAACTGAGAACCTGTTGTATCATATGTATTTTTTAGACACAGAATAAAGTCCATAATGATTTCTAGTCTGACAAATTCTGTATCTACTAGTAAAGGAAATGAACATTTTATTTCTTGAATATGTACAGAATTCTTGAATGAAAACCTAAAAGTAAGCATTTATGTTGAAGTTCTCCACAATAGTATAGTAAACTGAAATTACAAACTAAGTTGGCTTTTGTTATGAATAGAAATTATAAATGTATATCCTGACTCCTCAAAAACACTCAATCCTCATTTTTGGACACTTCCTACTCAGCTTTTGGCAGAAATGTTGTTATATTTGATCAAGACAGGAACATTAATTTAAATTACAGCTACACAGTTATGATATTACCCATTTATCCTCTGAAGTTCATAGAAAAGTAGAGAATTAAAGAGAATGTGTGTGCTAGGTAGCAAAGAGTCAAATATCTCACTTATTCTCTGTCCTGTTCTTTCCATGCCCCAGGTCCTCAGCTTAAAAAGACTATTAGGAAATCATTTTAACTTCAGAGGCAGAAGTGAGCAGAATGTGATTTTTGTTCCCTTTTCCTGAGTATTTCAGGACAGAATCCACTTAACGTAAGAAACCCATTCATTGGCCAATTTATGTCACTGTCATTCTTTCTCAGGATTTCAAACTAACTTTTTATATTAAATGCCAAACATCTCTTGGTCCTACTTTGTCTTTCAAAGAAAGACAGGGCCTTGTTCAAGATCTTGTATTTTTAAGCATCTATTGTCACGCAAATTCTATTTAACACAAGCACATAGCAGATTCCTAAACATTAAATACATGCAGAGGACATTGCTTCTCTTTCTTGCATTTGCTCATGTTACACATTCTGCCTCATGTTTTTTTAAACAAATAGAAAATGCCATAAATGTTATTTACATAATTTAGCACTAACAAAAAATAACAGTATTTTTTATATCTGCATAGTTTTATGAACAAGAATATTACACTATTTTCACATACAGATTACTTCTCATACTTATGTTACACTGCCTTTCATTGCATGGTTAAAACTTACATAATTTTAGTTGTTTCTTACTTTCTTTGGAATAGATTCATTTTGTATATTCTGAAAAATGTGCTTACCACTGTGAATCAATATGTTTTCAGTGTCACAAGCTGAAGTTTATATTGTCTTTCTCCATGAGCTTTTTTTTTTTTTTACTATAAATGTTTAAATTGCTGTATTTAACTCTCATTGAGATTTCTTATTTCTCCCCTGTCAACATCTTTGTCAAATCAGTTATGTTATTGGGACTCATTTAAACTGTGTAACTAGGAATATTACTTTTTCACAATTTTCATATTTTTCACAAGCCAAATACCTCCACATTCCTACTCACAATTACTGTTGAATTAACTGATTCTTATTTAAAGGCTGTGACAGTCACTTTCAGTGCTCAGCATATCACAGTGAATAACCATTGTTTTTCACAATCTGACGGTTAGCTCCTTTGCCTTTCTCCTTTGGTTTAACTGTAAATACAAGCTAGACCTTGAAATATGGAAAATAGTTAATGATAAATAAATAATTTTAAAAGACCAAGAAAGAAGATTTTTTTTGTTCAGTCTTTTTTTGTAGTTGATTTTTTTTCTATGCTCCTAGAGGTGTAGATGGGAACCATATTAGTCTGTTTATTGTACTTAAGCAGACAATTTTCCGTGTGATAAAGAAGGTTTACCTGCAGGTCTAAACGTAACATATAATTTTAATATACTAACTTTACCACAGTGCTCATAGATTCTCAAAACTATTAAACAAAAAACTACACTATAAGCTTGACCAATATGATATATATAAACATCACATACAGCTTGTGTGATAATTTTCCTCATTTTTCAGATGAAGAAATTGGGACTTATTGTTACACATTTTGTGACGGTCAAACAAGAAATTAACGTGAATTCTTCCACATTTCACCTTTCTTATTTTGACATATTATACCAATTTTTATGTACTGAGTTTGAACCCCAAACAAAGGACACTGCAATAACTGTTTTTCTATAACCAACCAAGTGATTTTAATAAAATTAAATAATTTTATTTTGTTTTCAATTTTTATCTCTTTTATTTTTTAAAATGGCCCAAGGTATCAGATATAAAATACTGAAAAGGAGACTTTAGGTTTGAAGTATTTTCTTTATAAAATGTTATTTGTAACTTGCAATTAACTTCTCTGGAAGCATCACACTCATCAAACCATGCACGATGCACTTCCTTTTCAATGTCACCCCCTTATGTACACCAGTCATGACTGCATCAACAGTGGCACTATGGTTGGAGCCCCTGCTATACTTATACCTACCTTAGCGTCAGCAGGAATCACTGTAATTTCTTTTCAAAACATGTTACTGGTAAGAGGCATAGTTTGAATATTAAAATCAAAAGGTATGCTGAAATAAGCAATGTTCAATGTGCTTTACAGAAGAGACAAACCCCTCTGGGATTTCTCTGTTCATTGTGCCTACACATTACCTTATATTTCAATTTTTTCCTCATAGCCTTTACACTTTATCATGTGTCTCAGGAGTAGGAAAAAGTGACAGACCTAGCGGATTTTTTTTAAGATCTGAAGAAAAAATGTTTTCCAAAGGAATGCAGTATTTACTTGGAAAAGGAAACTCTCTGAAGGCCACATCTCCCGTGAACGAGTCCTTTTACTGTCCTTTCAGAGCGCTCTGTGCATTAACAAAGCCTTTAAAAGGAGTAGAACACAACATTGGGAGGAAGCAAAGGACATCTTTGGGCAGAAAGAAAGTGAGGAAACTTCATGACAGCTGTGTGCCATCACCACTAAGTATAAAAAGAAACCCAAAGCCAAGTGGAGAGATACAGATATTAGCAATGGGAACTTCGTCTGGGTCAGCCCTGGGGCATCAAACCACCTACTGGAAAAAAACACTCTGAGAGAAAAGACCCTTCCTTTAGATGGGAAAAAGCTTCAAAAACTGCACTCTCTCTAAAATAAAGATTGATTGAAAATGTGAAGATCTGTTGAAGCCTCTGGATGCAGTATAAATCTTTAAGCTTTTCTAAATTACCGAGTTTCCTCTAAGGTGACTCTAACAGGAAATGTGCTTCAGAGTAGTCAATCACTTCACTAATGATGCTAAGAAGGTAGGAAACTAAGGTCTTTGTAGAATGCTGAGACAACTTAAAGGTAAAATATAAGGATAGCTTTCAGGAAAATGTGAAAAGTAACCTATTTCAATATTATCTCTTTTATTATATATCAAAGTATAGTGTTTGAGCAAGTAAAATTATTCAAAATTATGGTTGCAGACTCTCATCATGCTACTGAATTTTAGAAGTGATTTGTCTTCAAAATACCCACATAACATACTCTTGGAATATAAATGCTAAATTGAAAGACAGGTGTTTGTATATGTTCCTCTTGTTGAAAGCCTGCCTATCAATGCATCTCCACTCCAGGACAGTTTTCCAAGATCTGAAAAGATAAAGGTATATTCACTCAACTATTGTGCAATGTCTGCTCCTTCTCCTTACACAATGCAACAAGCATTATTGACATTATTGTCATTCAGGGTGTATCACTAGTACACAGCCTCATGCATCTTTTTTTACTGGTGCTAATGCCCATGAATATGTATGTAAATCTATTCAGACTAGTTTACCAGAATAATACAAGCTGAATGGATTGAACAGCAGAAATTTATTTTCTTAAATTTCTGAAGGGCAGAAATCTAAGATTAAGGTGCAATGACATATATTCCTGGTGTGGTTTCCTTAGAGCTTCGAGCTTCAAGCTACCTTTTCACAGTGGCCACAAGTGACCTTTGTTTTGTAAGCACTTACATGGGAACTTTCAAACTTCTTTCTACCTCTAGCCTATATATATATATATTCTTCACATACCCATGAAAAGGTATCATTTGCTCACTAGCTTCAGTAGAAGACATGCCATTCTCTGCTCTGTCAACCACTTTAATGTTTATGTAGTCTTGACCATAGTACTGGAGTACAAGGCATGGGATGTGGCCAGATATAT
Organism: Sigmodon hispidus; assembly: GCA_004025045.1. Lineage (NCBI taxonomy): Eukaryota > Metazoa > Chordata > Mammalia > Rodentia > Cricetidae > Sigmodon > Sigmodon hispidus. The sequence continues at coordinate 29,018 of PVIH01006470.1, read as the reverse complement.
GGAAGGGGTTCTAACTCTCACCAAGATCCCCTAAATACTGATGTCTATCATTTGCTCCAAGTCTATTGTTAAGAATTATTTAAAGGACATTGGTTTACCTACTATGATGATTTTTAAAATTAATGAAAGAGAGAATTACATGAGCAGACACTTTCATGTGGCACATTGCCCATCAACTCCTAATTCAAAGAAATATTTTTCATGTGTGTGAAAGGATAGTTTATCTGTATATCATATGAAATCCATTTTCTTTATTTGAGAACTTACATTCATTTTTCTTACTCATCTGACTATATACACTCTCTATAAGTGTTACTTCAGTGTATGAATATGTGAATGCCTCCCTATTTCTTTTTTCCACTGTAACATGCTCAGAACTGATACCCTAAGCCTCTAGCCACACTTTCGAGTCTTGGGATTCACAGCAGAATTCATTAGCATTTTATTTATTACCTTCATCTTTTTGCTTTCACCTTGTGTGAAACTCAGGACCCAGGACAATCTTATTGTCTTCTTACTTATCTCTATTAAATTTACATTTACAGCCAATTGCTTTATAATTACATGTTCATGAATAGTGCTTGGTGCACACAAACCTTCTACAGCATTTGATGTTATTGCTCAAAGATCACCTTAATCATGACATCTCAATCTACATTTCCATTTTCTGCCTCTGGACAATTACATCAGTGGCCAGTTGGGCACTTTCTTTCTGTACCTAGTAAGAATATAAAGTCTCCTCTCCAGCTTTCTTCTGCTTGGCATGATCTTATCTAGTGTTGATAATAGCCTCCATTTCCAACAACCCTCACACTTCATCATGAACCATTTTACATCCCTTACACTCACCATTTATATTAGACAAATTAGATACTCAAGAAATAATAAAAAAAATAACTCTGAAAGCTACTACTCACTTTTTCTCCACCATTGTAGTAAAAATATACTGTTTTATTTTGTTTTGTTTTTCAAGACAGCTTCTTTGTGTAGTTCTGGCTGTCCTGGAACTTGCTCTGTAGATCAGGATGGCCTTGCACTCAGAGATTTTCTTGCCTCTGCCTCCTGAGTGTGGGAATTAAAGGCATGCTCCACCACCACCCAGCAAAATATACTGTTTACAAAGCTGGAGATATGGCCAAGCAGTTCAAAGAGCTTTTTTGTTTCCCAAAGGACCTGATACCCTAATACCTATGTCAGACAACTCATAGTCTCTTAACGGGTCAAGTTCAGGGAATTTGACACCATTTCCTCACCTCTGTGAAAACACACACACACACACACACACACACACACACAGACACAGACACACATCGTTCTTCAGTGCACATCCATAGTGAACAAAACTCTCTGTATGTCTGCAGATCAGAATCAAGGTTCTAAATTCAGCCATAAGTGTAATCATCTGGTGATTCTATGCAGCACACATGTACCTGAGAATTTTTAGAACCTGCTGTAGATAAAGGATAAAGACTTTATTTGGGTAATTTTGCAGAAAGATCATATAACTGTTTCATAACCATAACTATGGGCATGATAGACATAAGTGAATAATCCTTCCAGTTAACGAAGTTATAAAATACTGCCCTCTGTTTGTTCCATTATGTCACAGGGTAAATTAGAGCAGGTAAGGCAAGCATGTAAACTTGACAATCATTAGGTTTTGCTTTTTAAATAGATAAGAACCAGAACAAAACTTTCCAATAAAGAGGGCCCACACATTTTTACCAAATGGCCTTACTTAGGGAAAGAACTGTTAAATAATAATTATAGTATCTAACCTGGAAAATGAAACACAGGAGTTTAGGCCACTGTGCCACATGCTGAGTACAACTTTTTGTATGATTTTAAGACCACTCCAAGCATCTCTCTTCAAAATACTCTTGTGTAACTTATTAAACAAAAAAGACATCATTTTTTTCTCATAGGAAATAGAAGATTCTGTACTTTCAATTTAACCTCTTTTCATACCTTATCTTCCCTCTACTGAGCAATGTAGGGCCTAGGCTACAACAGAACAGGACAAAGGGTCCCTTCTGACCCTTTTTCTCCCTTCTAGATTGTTTCTTAAGATGGCTGTGCCCATCCCTGTATATCCTTATTCAAGGTCTCTTCCCCCTCCCAACACATCTGGTCATTTTTTCCTCTGAAACTCCCCATCCCCTCCCTGGGCAGGGAGCAGACAGTCCTATGGTCCCCCTGACCCAATAATGCTTAGATCAGTCTCCAATTCTGGCCAAATCCAGTTCTTTCCCCCCTTCCTCAAGAGTGAGTCAGGTGTTCCTCTAGGTGGAGTGGGATCCAAAGGGTCAGTACAGGGTGTTTCTGATCCCAAGCTGTTCCGTGGTTGTGGTTTGCCGCTTGGACATGTTTGACTTTTTTTCTTGTTTGTTTGTTTAGAGACCATTAGTGAGTGAGTACATCCCCTGCTTATCTCTCTGAGTTTGTGAGACTTCGCTCAGGAGGATATTCTCCAAATCCATCCATTTGCCTGTGAATTTTAGGATATCATTTTTCCTTGCTGCTGCGTAGTATTCCATTGTGTAGATGTACCACAGTTTGTTAATCCATTCTTCAGTTGAGGGACATCTAGGTTGTTTCCAAGTTCTTGCTGTTACAAATAATGCTGCTATGAACATAGTTGAGCTAATACCTTTGGAGTATGAATGTGCCTCTTTAGGGTATATACCCAGAAAAAAAAAATTCAGAGGGAAAGATGAACACAAAGAAAATATAGGTGTAGCAATCTTATTTGTATTTCTTCCCTTGATAAGCCATGCTTATCATTCTTATCCTCTGTATAGTTATTGTTAACTCTTCCACATTTTAAATTCTTTTTACTGTGTTTTTTTTTGATAAATACAAAATAAAGAAGGAAAAAAAAAGAAAGTTAACAATTGATATGAAAAAAAAAAAAAAAAAGATGGCTGTGCCCATACCTTTGCTCAGTTGGAAAATTTGTACTCATATTTAAATCCTAGGTCAACAAACTTTTCATTGTTGAAGCCTGATCTATGGCCCTTCAGGGTGCTGCCTCCTTCCTCTCCTGTTTCTAGTTATGCTTTTGGCACACACCTACTGGATTACTGTGGGGTATTGTTTACCCTTCACTGTTTTGGAGTTTCTCTGCATTTGAATACCCTGGCTGTATCTGCTATATAAACACATTGCATACTATGTAGTAGAGGGTGCTTTGATAACATTGCATATATGGAAAATCCCTTTTCAGCTGTGTTATTCTCTAACTCCTTCATTTTATGTGACTTCAGATTACCCCTTCTTTCCTAAAAGCTTTCAGTAGTGTAGAGGTTATCTTCCCAACACACGCCAGTATCATAATTGCAGTTCTCAGCAGCTTCATACACACATTTCCCTACATACTAGGCTTTTCTTTTTTAATCTTCTCTCATAAATCTTTCCATGAACCCCCCATTTCTTATTCACCAAGTTCAAATTTTTCTCCTTGGTTATTTTTTAGTATCATTACTCATAATTAGCCTATCATAACTGCCTACTGCACTGCTGACCTAGAATTTCAGTTACATCCTTAAGTCTTTTGTGTTTATCTGTGGAGCCTAGATGAATCTGGGTGTCATATTAATTTCCTCACTGGGAGGTAACAGAGACATTGATACTAATGAACAAATCTTAAGTGAACCCAATAATGAGAGAATTTTGTTCCATTGGAAAATCAGCTTTTGGTACAGAATATTTTTTAGAGCAGATAGCAGCCTCCAAGCCAGCTATTCAAACAGACACAAAACCAGCAGTTTACCTTTACCTGGCTTGGTTGCCTTTCTTAAGGTGTCCAGCCTGTGCCTGGAAGTGTGCTGAGCTTTGGTCATTGCTTGCTGATTAATGACCCTCAGTGGATCTAGTTAAAACTCATCGTCAAACATGTAGATTTTCAAACAGAATCCTGAAAACTTTCCTTTTCAAAGGAGGAAACTAAATCAAACCAGATGACAAGGATCTCAAATGGTACAATGTTCTGCTTGTCAGATTTAAATAGAGCTTTCCTGTGCAATGAGAGGCTAGCTGGTGCCAATTTCACATTTTGTTCCTTAGTATCTTGTCGAAGCATGCTGTGCCAGAGCTGACAGGTCGACAGTGCTCCACGCACTATGGGCACAGGGAACATTTTGTTTTGCCTTGTGTTTCTATGTTTCTCTGTGTAAAGGCCTTATTCATAGTGAAAAGTGCTGGGATGAATTATCAGAAAAGAGTCTTTCATTTCCTGGGTACCCACATTGGGGTCTGTTTTAGTCAACAGTGTCTACAAAATAGATGATATATTAAAATGAAAAATCTATCACCAATATGGTCATAGGGATTAAGGGAGTTGGTCACTCTGACCACAGGAGATGCTTCTAATTCATAATCTTAATCATGAGCACAATGATGACGAAGGAGCTTACAGTACATAAGGGAGTCAGTCAGAAGGCATATTAATCCACCTGTGCCAACATTGCCAATTTAAAAGAATGATTAGCCTTTCTTTCCACTTGATCCCACCTGGCATGGTTTTGTTTTTTTTTTTTTTTTTTTTTTTTTTTTTTTGCCACTCCAAATGTTAGCAGAGTCCATGCTTATGGCTTCCATTAAGTAGCATTTAGCATCCACGAAAACTTTCTTCATGAAGTAATTACTTTTGAGACCATAGACATTTCAGATGGGGAATGAGTACTGAAAAGGAGGCACCAGCAAGGGAGCCGGGAGAAAATGAAAAAACACAAAAAGTCAAAGCAGCTTGATTCAAAAGTTACTTTAAAATGATTTGAAAAATACCGGATTAAAACTTATTTTCTCTATTTTAAATAAAGCACTGTTCTCTTTGTATTAAGAGTTGTAATTACTAATTATTTAATGAGCCTTTAAAAGCCTCTGAAAACAACAGTATACAGGCAGCAGTCTCAGGATACTTGGATCCTGCAGCCTGGGAACCCAACCCCAACTCAGGACTTTAGGTTTCTTTCTCTCGATGTACAGAAGAAAGACACAGAATACACTGGAAGTTGTAGATTATGAAAATCTAGATTCTAGGGGCTGGAGAGATGGCTCAGCAGTTAAGAGCACTGACTGTTCTTCCAGAGGACCGGAGTTCAATTCCCAGCATCCACATGGCAGTTCACAGCTGTCTGTAGTTCCAGTTCCCAGTTCTAGGCAAACACCAAGGCAAATAAGTAAATTTTTTAAAAGTTTTAAAAAACAAAATCTAGATTCTGAATAGTGCCTTGCTTTAGAAAAAGAGTTGCATGTTATTTGCTCAAAAACTCCCCTGGTAATTCTGTACTTCTAATGAAGAATTTAATTAGCAAACTACTAATTTGTTCGTCACTGTGTTTTACTTCACTAACAATACGGAGGCAGGGTTTTCTTCACATTCTTTGGCTTCAATTTCACACCTTCCTGGATAGACTACTTCCTGTTTTTCTTTTCAAATCCACAGCATGATACTTGGATAAAAAAACAACAGTTCTGGCAAAATCAGAGGCAAAGTGTTTGTTAGTAGCTATAGCAGGATTATATCAGAGACCTGGTAAGTAATGCCCTCCTGACTAAGTAGACCATCTGCCTGATGCATTAAGCCTCAGACAAAGCAGGCAAAAGATAGGATGCACAAAGGGGAAAAATCAAAACTGATAGCATGTAATTATTTTGCAGTTATTAAGATAACAATGAGTTTGATTCCATTCTATAAAAATGCATAATATTAAAATTCTTCAAGGCGTGACAGCACAGTCCAATCTCCCTGATCCCCAGTCTCTCCTAAACCCCACTCTGCCACTTACGTTGTCTTGCCTGCAAAGGCTAATGAATGAAGCTGCTGACTCCAATCAGTCATATTCATGTTAGAATTAGACCTTGTGTTGATGAACATTTATTCTCTGAAATAAAGTTAATCCAAATAAAGAATATATTCTTTCTTCAAAAGCTATCATCAGGGATTGATCAGATGGATCAACAGGTTAAGGCATTTATTGTCAACTGTGATAACCTGAGTTCAGTTCCCAGAATTCATAAAATGTACAGAGAGAACTGACTTCTTCAACTTTTACTCTGACTCTCTCTTGGGCATATAGCTACACATCATGGAGAGAGAGAGAGAGAGAGAGAGAGAGAGAGAGAGAGAGAGAGAGAGAGAGAGAGAGAGAGAGAGAGAGAAGAGAGAAAATTATTTAAACAAGTGTTTACAAAATTGAAAATAATCTTTATAAAGAACTAAGGATACTCAGTATTTTGTGCCAAGTTTTGCACTACAAAAGATAGATTGATCAGAAGTAGAACTAACCAAAAGTAGTTGATCACAAGATAAATTTTAACCTATATGTATATAGATTAATACTCTAAAAACTTTGCTGAATTTATTCATGCAATGGAATTTTGTGCCACCCTGCCCTTAAATCTAGAGACATATTAGACCAAGATGAAGTTATGAGTCTCCTACCTACTTAACAGTCAGTTCTATAGACCACCGCTGTACTAAATTCATGTACCAATAAGTAACCGTGGAGTTTATTCAATGGACTGATTAGAAAGCGAAATGGTATATTTTATGACAAAGTTTCCTGCAACTGATTCTTGTGGCTCAAATGTGAAAACTAATTGTCAAAAATTGAGACTTAATCCTTTCACTACAAAATTGCTTTTAAACATTGCATTAAAAAAAATCTGTCTTGAACCAATGAAATGGCTCAGTGAGTAATGACATTTTTTGCCAAGGCTGATAACCTGAGTGAGTGTGATCTCTTAGAGCTAGGAAGGGGAAGGAAAAATTTGACTCCTGAAAGTTTTCTTCTGATCTCCACACAGAAGCTATACCTCCCCCCTACATAATAAATAAATATATACTACTATATCCCCCTACTAAATAAATGTAGTCTTTTTAACTCTCTTATATTTGGGCTCAATGATAGGGTACCTTAAGGACATAAAAAGGAAGAAAGACCTAAGTTGCAATCTCCAGCACTAAAAATTAGCAACCCCTTCTGCACTGTGAACATTCCGTACTTCAAAAAAAAATCCTGATTATTGGTGTGCTGATGTGCAACTCAGAGTCACACAGGAAGAGTGAGCCTTTGACACAGCCAGGTCACAGCCCTTGTTGTAGGAAGTCAGAATTGGAACTAACGCATAAGCTATGGAGGACCACTGCTTGCTTCCCCATGCTCAGACAGCCTTCTTAAATGAACTTGGGAAGAATACAATTTTCAAGCTATTCAATTCAAAAGGAGAAGGGAGGGGGACTGTCTTACTTACTAATGCCCTAATGAATGTCAGCTATGGGGAGGTTTATGGAGATGACATATAGCTCAATGATGACTGGGCTGTAAGCTCTCATCTGCCTGTGGTGTGGAAAACATTGACTGTGGGGATTTGCATGGAGTTTGGCAAGGAAAACAAATAAAATGGACTCATTAACACTCCTAGCACAGCTAATGGGCTGCCAGAGTTCTAACCAGAAGAAACTGGAATAGAAAAAAAAAAAAGAAAAAAGAAAAATTTAAATCTCATACATTCTTGAAAAAGGATGAAAAACTAAAATGTTTCTACACTGGTTTTATGATCTGCATGGTAACAAGTATAATTTCTCCTTGTCAAAACAAAAATCAACCTTTTGCATGATATAAAATCTAATTAAGAAAACTAGAGCAAGCATTTTATAATAAATCCATTTGCTTTATTCTTGGGCTTTAACTGTACAAAATCTAACCACAGTTTCCAAAGTGACCACTGATGCTTCCTTAGAATGCACCCAATTAGTGGTGGACACAATGGCCTCCCAGAAAGTGGATATGTTTAGAGAGTATGATGGAGAGGAGAAGATAAATAGAATAAGAGTATCTTCTCACTTGGGGCTTTTATAAAGCCTTATCTTCTCATGGCTCATCTCTTTTGTTCTTGCCTTGTATTTTATAATATATAATAGCTATTTTATAATAGCTAATAATACAAAATAAAAAATTTTCCAGAAAAACAGTTAAATATAGTTAAATGTAGAAAAGTCTTTCTGTCCAAGATGGAAACAAACTGGATTTATAAGAAAGTATACAATTTCTTCAATAAGATAATGAAACATAGATACTCTCAAACTGTGCCCAGATTCTCTTTGAGTGGTCTATTAATGATCTTTCTTCACATTTTAAAGCAAATAATAGAGTAAAATCCGTTTTTTACTAATAAATATTTGTTTTACTTTTAATATTTCCTCATCAAGATCCCCGCTGATGATGTAGGAGAGCAATCTGTTCCTAGATCCCTATCCATGAGCACCAGTACCTTCAGTGGATGCTGTAGCTGCAGATAGCATCAAACACTATGCATACTATGCACTTCCTATAAACATATGCCCATGGTAGAATTTAATGCATACATTACAGGCAGCAGTGAGGGAACAACAATCACAACAAAATGTATCTTTTACAACATATTTTAGTAAAAGTTATACACATGTGATCAAATGTGATCTGAGTGCATCTTACTGAGCCAGTTTCACCATCCTTTTGTTGATGGTTTGAGATGATACAGTGGCTATATGATGAGACTCAGGTATGTGGTGTTAGCTTTATAACAAAGTTAGGATATGAAAGGAAAGTTGCTTAACATAGCATTGCAATACTGTAACAGCTGATCTACAACCAATCAAGCTGCTGACTGGTAAGAAGAGGCGAGGGAGTATGTACAATATGGCCACATTGCATGAAGATATGGTTGATGTCCCAAGTAGATTGAAAGAAGAGATAGTGTAGTGTCCTCATAATTATCATAATTGGTTACTGCTTAAAAACATATAAATTATTTATTTGTGAACTTTCCCTCTTAAGGTTTTCAGACCACTTGATTGCAAGAAACTATGGGAAGTGAAACTGTAGATATCAAGGGACTTCTGTAAACAGATGTATACATCTTAAGAATGTAGAACTAGAATATTCCTTTAATGTTGAAAAGACAGCCTAAGAAAGTTTCAGTATACTTAAAAATGAATCAAAAATTAGGTTTTAATAAGTATAAGTAGCAAATGATGTGCATTTTAATGCATGCAGATATAAATCAGATGTCATCAGTAACTTCTAAAGGTGCCAATATCATTGTCACAATGAATATTTTACAAACCCTTGTATAGTAGTGCTATGGACAGTAAAATATTTCCTAGCTCAATACCTGTGTTTTTATGTTGCATAAACACAGAAATTACAGTTGAATATCTGGTAAACATGATAGAAAATCCAGATGTCAGCAATTTGCTATGTAAGATTTAAAGTGGTCCACACAGTTAACCTTGATCAGGAACTGTACTTATGGGCCAAACCACAAGGGCTCTCCCATCCATCTCATTCACCAGGGATAATGTGAGTGAGAATCTGAGGTCAGTCTGACTTGGAGCACTATGCACAGATTTTTGCTGCCAAGAAATAACCTCAGGCAGTTTTTGTGATTGAAAAACAAAAAATAACCCTTTAGGACCCAACAAGAATCCCATTTTAAGTTTTAGAGAAAGAGTTATATGGTTAAACCTTTAATTAAATGTAATTTGTAGCTGAGTATCATAAAGTTAGCATATAATTTTAGGAACTTGGGCTGAGTGGTGAGGGCTGCTGCAAGTTTAAGACCAGTCTGGTGTACCTGGTAAATTCAAGGCCAGTCAGCACTACACAGTGATAACCTTTCTAAATCAAAAAAAAAAAAAGAAAGAAAAGAAAAGAAAACTTGGTTTTTAATATCTCTTTTACTGAGTTCATAGGTACAAAGGCTTTGGTGATTTCACAATGGAATAATTGATTTTACAGAGGAAATATTTTATAGACACATTTTGCATAGAAGATAAAGGAAACAGTATTTTTCCACCAATTGGTTTGGAATAATTCAGTACCAAGTGGCCAACCTTGAAATCTTATACTTACTGGCAACATTGTGCAAACTGAGTATGTTGTATTTATGTATCTAGGAGAAGAGAGAGAGAGAGAGAGAGAGAGAGAGAGAGAGAGAGAGAGAGAATTAGAGGAAAGAAAATAGAGAAATGTAATTATAATTTCAAATAATAAAACAAATTAAATAAGAGAAGTTTATAGATGATAAGTCTTTGAATGACTTTCAATGAAGAGAATGAAGATATAGAAGGATAAATAATTTATGCCCACTTCATCGTCTCTGGTGTCAAAACATGATGGCAACAATTTTCCAAAATTCCCAACATTATTGTTTGGAATCCTTTTCTTTCTGCCTTTTTACTCAGTGTCAACCCTCTCATGCCCATATATTTTTGTAGGGTGTTTTCAGAAGCAGTTTACTTTGTGTAATTATTGTAATAGTTTGTTAACATAGGGACCTTCCATGAAGGCATTGTGCCCACTCTTTCCTACTGTTTCCCTTCCAATTCACCATGGCTTGTGTGTCTTGTTTTGCCAACAGCATCTCAACAAATAAGGCATGAAAGACATTGAACATGAAGTGTTATCTTTGGCTACTCTAATGGATGTACTTTCTGAGACAATAGCTGGTCAGGCATGACAACACATAGCCCTGTGCAAACATCCACAGCATCACATGTATTCTCCAACAAAGGCACAGCATAGCTACACACTCAGAAGTCACTAAGCCAAAGTGCTAACTCACAGAGTTTTTGGAGACACAATGATTGCTGTTTTAAACCACTGAGTTTAGATGTCATTGCATTCATCACCTTCCAGGTCTTACCATCTGTCCTTTCATATACATGTTCCTTCTCTTTACATTCTAGAAGGGAGACAGTGAATGACATAGCCTTAATACTTTTTTATATATGTACATGTATGAGTGCCTTTTAAAAAATCTTATTTATTTTGCTCAGTCACAAAAGTATTTTTTCAGTTTCCTTTTCTTTGGTAAATATAAAATGATAATAGAATTCTACTTTTAAAAGTCACTAAATATTTGATCCCAAGCTTTCACATCTATAAGGACTTTACATGAATTTGTAATATTATGTATTTTTCTTATACATATTACTATACAATATTATTCTAAGACATGAGTCATTCTACATATTTGGTCTAAACTTCCTTAGTTTATTTTACTTAAGCAAATGAATATATGGATATACTAACAGTTATAAATCCTGAGTAATGAGGTTTTTTGTGCAGTACCACTCCTCAGAGTTTCAGTTACCAGGGATCAACCACAGCTCCAGATTAGTAAATAGAGAACTTTAAAATAGACACTGTGCAAAAAAAAAAAAAAAAGTCACTGTATTTAGGGCTAATAATTAAAAGTGGGTAAACTCAAAGCTTGGCGTTTGAAAACATACTGAGGTTTGGTGATATTAGTCATAAATTTGACAAGATATTTATTTAAACTTTTAGCCTGTATAGAATCAAGATGAGAAATGATTTTCTAAAAACAGACTCCAGAGAATTCCATCACAAGAGAACCTTCATCCAGGAACCTTCATCCAGCAGATGAAGAGATCTGCTCCTAAGCACTGATTCAAGCTCCCAGTCCAGTCAAAAAGAATGAGAAGGGATTATATGAGCAAAGGGGCCAAAATCATGATGAAGAAACCCACAGAGTCAGCTGACTCTGGGCTATTGGGAGCTCAGTGACTCTGAACTGACAACTGGGGAACCTACACCAGACTGAAGTAGGTTCTATAAATGTGGATAACAGTCAAATGGTGTGGGCAGTTTGTGGGGCCTCTGGCAGTGGGAACAGAATTTATTTCTGGTATATGACCTGGTTCATGGAATTACCTACAGAGAAACATCTTAATTGTAGTGGGATTATGGTATCTTGTAAATATTTGTCCCTCCTACTGGTTTAACAAAGAGCTGATTGGCCAGAGGCTGTCAGGAATTGCTACCAGACTAAGAAAACTCTGGGAACATCTCAGAGCAGAACAGACATGACAAAGAGATGTCACAGACAGACACAGAGGAAAGATGTTGAAATGCTGCTCTGAGAAAAGGTATCAACCCGCATGGCTGAACAAGATGTGCTAGGTTAAGAATAAAGAGTTAGTTAGCAATATGTCTGGGTTCTAGGTCAATCAGTATAAAATTAATATAAGCCTGTGTGTGATTATTTGAGATCAAGGGAGGCTGAGAGTGGGTTTAAACCTGTGGGCCAGAAACCAAATACAACAATTAATACTGGAGGGAGGGGCTTGGTCCTACCTCAACTGGATATGGCAGACTGTATCGACTCACCTTGGGAGTCCTTACCTCTTCTAAGAAATGAAAGGAGGGAATGGTGTGGGAGAGGGAGGCTGGAGGATGACTCGTGGGAAGGGAAGGAGAACAGTGGAGAAAGGAGAAAAAAGATTTAAAGAAGGGCTGACTGATTTCTTTTCATATATAAACTTTTAGGTTTGTGATTTCCCTATAGAATTTATGAGATTACCTTTCAGTAAAAGCAATAAAGTAATTGGCCTTTTCATTGTAACTGCAAAATGAATCCTGCCAGTAAACGACCTAACTGAAGAAAACCTTGCTTGCTCACAAGTTGGTTGATGTAGAACAAGTTGTTTGGGTATAAATGTATGATGATTAGGGGACTAATTCATTTTTTCACCTGTAATACCTACTATGTTTAATGATGTAAGGGATATAGAAAACATGGTGTTTTTTACTGTTTGTTTTGTATTCATTGTAATCATTCACTTGAAAAGCAGAATGTAAACACATTGTTATTTTTATATTGCCTGAAAGAGTTTGTTCAGGTATGTAAGCTATAAGGGAAAGAATAAAAATGGTGTTAAAATGAGCTAGAAGGAAAACATCAAAAATGAGAGAAGAAAATCACCAAAAAAATAAAGAATAAAGAATGCAAAAGAAAAGGTCTGGAGGAAACAAAAAAAATATGATTCTGAGGTTTAGCTGTAGAGAACAAAAGTACTTTCGGCTATTCAAACCTCTGCATACTACTTATATTTTTCTGGTGGTTTAGCGTGGGTATTTTAATTTTAAAGTTTTTCTTCTTAGTCATCTAAAATATAAAAATTAATTTAGCTTTTAATGTATGACCACATTAAAAAAAATGAAATCAACCTTTATTATTTCTATGTATGTACATATTCATGTACATTCATAGGTATATATGTATGTATGTATGTGTATTACATAGGAGTTATTATAGGAGTTAGGAATCAATTTATCAATCCTTGCCACAGTTTCAAGATCTCTGCTATCATAGTCAGAGTCACAGAGTTTATTTTAGCTTTAGATGATTATATATTTTACCTTTTACCAACATAAGTTCCTTGAAGAGCAGAAACTAAAATCATCTGCATGGAATTAGCATTTGTTTCTCCATTCCATACCAGTGCTCTCAGAACGAGTTCTTCTTGGTATATGTCTGAATATAAACAGTTACAGAAGCAAACTATTCAGACTAAGAAAATAAATGACGTTTGAAATAGACTGTGACTAGCAGAATAGAGGTAGCTTGAAAATCCTTGACTATAAAGGAATTCCCTCCCTCTCAATCTGCTGATGGTGAACACATGTTTGTGAGGCAAACGTCTTTTAAATTTGTCATCCTGGGAAGAGTTTTAACAAGGATGTTTCCAAAGAAAAGAGAAATTTCACATCTAAGATGTTCAGCTTCATTAACATATTCTGTAAGGTGAAAATGTGTGAACCAAGGTATTCAAACACGTAAACAATTTATTTCTCAATTTTTTTTTGTTTGAAGCAAACAGATGAAGCTTATAATTTACTTAGTTGAAGGAATTACTGACTGTTGGGTAGAGTCAGAATTTATAGTTTTTTCTTAAATTATCAAAGGTTCTATCTCAGGAGAAAATTAAGCTGGTCTTTAATTAAAACTAAACAACTTAAAAACCTTTAATGATAGTTACTTCACTGGAGTAAAGAAAGGTTAAATTGAATGAACACTGACCTACAGGAAAATGGTCCTTCAGTGACTTGCGTGAGATGGAGTCTCTTTCAAGCGAGACTTGAATAGGAATTTGGCTTCTGATATGGATCATTAAACCACGGCTCTCCCTTCTTTCTCAAAGCCACAGGAAATGAGCATGCCACCTGAGCTTTGAGCTTCAGCAATGAGACCGTATTTCAGTCCTTCATGCCTTTCAATTCCCTTCGCCCTCCTGTCTGTCTCAGCAGACAGACAGTCCAGTGTGGTAAAATGGGCAGCTAGCATACGCTTGCAACCAACTTGCTCTGAGAATAAACAAGTTGTTTTATGCAGTTAATAGTTCCGAGGGCTTTACAGAGGGTGTTCAACACAGAAGACAGCTTTGTCAATAATAGTACAAAATGCAAGTCATAACTAACATGTATATACTAACCAAGTTCAATCCCAAATGCAGAAACTTACCACTTATTTAAGGCTGAAGACAAAGTCTCATAAAAAAAAAAAGACAAATAGTGAAATTTATACAACTCATGCTTTCTTTATTCCATCATCTTGTTGTTTACCATTTTTTCAGCAAATTATAGAATTTTTATATTATTTTATGACCTTTTTAAATGGATTGTCTTTCTGCTTTATTAAATACCAAAAGTTATTATTTTATTAAATTCTCAAGCATGTCTATTCCACTTTTGTGCAGGAGTAAGTCCAAGTACTAAATACTTGATGCACTCAGATTTTAAGGGATATTAAAAGACATTCTTGTTTCAAAGGATTTGTGCTGCATGCTTTACAAGGTCTTTGAGTTATATGGAGCTATTTGTTCCCACACTAAAGGGCACTCTCCTTTGCTTTATGCTGATGTCTCTATGGCTGGTCCTTGACATTTTTTGTTTTGAGATTCGGAGAGTGAAAGCAAACATTTTCACTTCTAGAGAATGTCAGAAATAGATTTGACCATTACTCATCACTGTTAGAAACATGCTTTCTGCTTACTCAGCACTGAGGTCTGTTAGGAAAGTGCTAAAGTAGAGAGTAAACTCTTCAGGCAGTCTGTGTTTCCGTATTATTATTTGACTTATATTCAGAGCATCACCCCCAAACCATGCCCTTTGCCACTGATGCAGCCTAATCCAATTCCAAGATCTACCTACATTCAGAGGTTCTCATGATGGCAGCAACAACAAGTTTGGAATGTTGGTATCTTGGCCATTTGTAGGGCTTGACTTGTATTCAGTGTTGATAAAGGTCCATTGCAGCAGAAAGAAAATGATGAAGGCCACTGTCCTAAAAATTCACAGGTGGTCCAAGAAGTTACAATGTGAGCTGATAGTGATGGGCACACCTTTCTTAATGTCTGTAGGGAAGGAGGAACCAGCACAGCAATATGCATCCCTGTGAAAGAACCAAGATGACTCAGGGAATTTTTCAACAACTTTCTCTAAATGTTGCCTGCCCTCAGCTGTTCTTAAATAAAAGAATTCACATAGAACAGTAATTCCCAAAGTTCTCATCACATCATCAGCCAGCAAACCAAAAAAAGACAAAAAACCTTACGCAAGCAAAGCATCCCTCAGATTTTTCTTCATTATCAAAATCTCATTTAACAGGTGCCACTAAGTATGGGGAGAAAACAAAGATTGTAACTTTCAGGCTTCACACAATCATCTGTTTTCAGGATTATTTTTCAATTTTGAATTAAATGTAAAAGTTATTCAGTGTTTGTTTAAGGGAATAAGCAGCTAAAGACAGGACCCCAAGCATGTCTGTTCTACATTTATGCTGAGGTTAGTCCAAATTCTAAATACTTAATGTACTTAGTAAGTTCTAAAGAATTTAGCTGCATGGAGGACAGAAATGCCCTCAACCCAAGAGTTAGGAGTCTATTCACACAATTAGAGAAGTTTCTATAAACAGTGAAACATAGCTCATCTCAAGATCATCTACCCTGTCAAACAACACAGAGGAAAAACTCTCAACAAGGGAAATATGGATGATGGGCAATTTATCGAGGTACCATAGCTCATGTATGGACAGCGACAGGCTTTTAGGACTCAGTGATTGGTGTCCTGGAAAATTGGGCATTTCAGTAAATGGATTACAGAGGGTGGTGGTAAGTTAAGCCACTTCAGGTACAGGTCAGAGACAATGGTAAATCTGTTACACTCTTTTCTCTCATTGCCACAGTTCTACTTACATTAAAGTCAACCTTGATTCCTCAGTAGCCTTCCACATGGCCATAGGTAATCAGATACATGCAGATAACATATGCATGTGTGAAGACATATATAGACACTATACTCAGCTTATAATTTATTTTTCAATATACATTAACTATACTCAGCTTGTTCTGTTGAAATATACCTTATGCTAACTCAAGAAAATGTAGGTTAGAGTAAATATATATATATATATTATTTATTTATTTATTCATTTTACCAACTGACCAGAGTTTCTCCTCCCTCCTCTTCTCTCTTTCCCTTCCCCTACCTCTTCTTTGCTCCCCCATCCACTCTTCTCTGTTTCTGTTTAGAGAACACCAGGCATTCCATGAGTATCAACAAAACATGGCCATTCAAGTTGTGGGAATACTAAGCCAAGCCTCTTTGTATTAACTCTGGGCAAGGCAATCCAGTATAAGGAACAAATTCCCAAGGGCCTTCCAACATAACAGGGACAGCCCCTGCTCCCATTGTTAGGTGTAACACAAGTAGACTAAGCTATATAACAGTCACATATATGTAGAGGGCATAGGTTAGTCCTATGCCTATGCTGGATCCCTGATTGTTGGTTCAGACTCAGTGAGCTCCTATGAGCACAGGTTAGTTGTTTCTATGGGTTTTCTTGTGATATTCTTGACACTTCTGACTCATAAAATCCTATTGCCCTTTATTTAGCTAGATTCTCCAAGCTGGGCTGGCCTGCTGTTTGGCTGTGAATCTCTACATTTATTTCCATCAGTTACTGTATCAAGGCTTTCTGGTAACAATCTAAGGTAGTCAACAATCTGTAAGTGCAGCAAAATATTTCTATGTATCATTATATTAATTTTTTCCTTCAATCATTTTTGGTTCTATCCTAGGTCTTTGGGCCTTCTAGCCTTTGGGTCCTGGTACTCCAGGCAATGACAGAGGTGGGCTCACTTTTGTGAAATGGGTCTGAGGTTGTATTGGTTGACAACTCCCAAAATCTCTATGACAAGCTTACTCCCATTCTTATCCCAGCTCCACATATTCCTTAGGCAGGGAAGCCTGAAAGTAAAAGGTTATATGTCTGTTTTGGTCCCAATCCCTCCACTAGAAATCTTGAAGATCACAGGAGATGGGCAGGTCAGGCTGCATATAAGCTATTTCTAAGTGTCTTAGCTGTGGACATCCTTATAGATTTCTTGGAATTTTCCTTGTACCTTACCCTAAAATGCCTTCCCTTTTCAGTTATTTCTTTTGATACTCTCCCATCCCACCCACTACCTATGCTATCATTCATGTTCTCATCTTCATCCCCCCGACACACACTCCACCCACTTCTACTTTCCCTTCTCAGGGAGGCACGTGGATCCCATCTGAGACCCTTCTTGTTACCTAGCCTCTCTGAGTCTGTTGTTTGTAGCCTTGTGATCCTTGACTTTATGGTTAATATCCACTTATGAGTCAGTACATTCCATGTTTGTCTTTCTGGGTCTTGATTACTTCACTCAGGATGATTTTTCTTGTTTTGTTCATTTGCCTTCAATTTCTGATGCCATCATTTTAATGGGTAAGTAGTACCTCATTGTCTAAATATATCAAATCTTCTTTACTTATTCTTCAGTTGAAGGGCAGGCATAAAGGTTGTTTTCAGGTTCAAATAAAGTAACTATGAACATAGTTGAGCAAGTGACCTTGTGGTATAATTGAGCATTCTTTGGATATATGCCTAAGATTGGTATAGCTGGTGTTGAAGTAGATTGATTCCAAGTTTTCTAAGAAACCACCATATTGATTTCCAAAGTGGCTACAAGTTTGCACTCTCACTGGCAAGGGATGCGTGTCTGCTTTGCTCCACATCCCCTCCAGCATAAACTGTCATTCATGTTTTTGATCTTCACCATTCTAACAGGTATAAAATGGGATCTCAGATTACTTTGATTTGCATTTCCCTGATGGCTAAGGATGCTGAACATTTCTTTAGTGTTTCTCTGCCATTTGAGACTCTTCTGTTCATAATTCTCTGTTTAAACCTGTACTCCATTATTAATTGAATTATTTGCTTGTTTGTCCATTTGTTTGTTTTCCATCTAGTGTCTTGAGTTTTTTTTATATATATTTTGTAAATCAGCCCTTTGTCTGATGTAGGGTTGGTGAAGATCTTTTCCCATTCTGTATTTTGATATTTTGTCTTATTGACAGTGTCCTTTGCATTACAAAAGCTTTTCAGTTTCATGAGGTCCCATTTATTAATAATCTCTCTTGGTGTCTGTGCTACTGATATTTTATTCAGGAAACTCAATAAAAACTTTTGACTATTCACAACATTTTTCAACAAAATAAAATAAATGTTTGCTCATGTTAGTAGTTGACAGCAACAGTGAGAATATGGGAGCAGGAGAGACGTGACTTTTCTCTGCCTACCCTCATGCCCTTATTATCTTAAGCAAAATTAACTACTATTCAGCCTGTAACCAATTCTCCAAAACAAAAACCAATTTCCTCATCACAATTCCCTGTACCAATAGTTACCAAATAATTACTTTTTGATAATGGCAGAAGATTCAAAGAAAAGAATAATAATTATAGCATACAACATTTAATTGCATGTATGTTTAGTTGAAGATAGAATTAAACTATAACTTAAATGATTTTTGAATTTATTTTTGAAGTTTTATTCTTAAAGTATTTTAAGTCAAACAATTATGTTTCATATTTATAAAATATGTTTGGTATAAATAAATGCTTAATTATTTTTCTTCTTTAAAAGCAAAAAGGATTTTGTACTTCTGCCAAAAATCTTTTTAAAATAGTAAACATTTACTATTTTTAAAACAGATCATCACCTTTATTAATTAATTACAGTAATCTGAATTGTTTCCACCACAAATTTTTGGCTGGTACCTATACAACTGACTAGGTCTTTGGCTCCTTGAAAATTCTCCACTTTCTACCTCAACCATGCAGTTGATAGAGCCTATCATGAGGGGTTCTCAAGAAGATACTCAGAGTCAGAGTATATTTACATGAAAGCAAAATTTCACAGCCTGTTTTTGTTGTAGTATCTGATGACCTAAGAGGTTATAAATGAAAGAGTTCTTGCTGGCATTATATCTCATTGGTTAATTTTATGACAAAGAATAGCAGCCTTTAGGGAAAAAAATGAACAGTATTTTCACATTAAAATTCCATCACTCCAGAAAATAGTCATTATTTAAAAACATCAATCTTAGTTACTAAGCTGTTCTTCTACAATGCCCAAATGCATCAGATGGATAGGAAAAATACAGATCTAGGAGAGTAGATTAAAAATCTGAATTAATTTAAAAACCAATAATTCTTTAAGTGAAACAAACATGATATTTATAAGGGGCTGGTATAAATATACACATGAGAAATTTAAAAAACACTTGTAGGAGGTAACTTTAGTTAGTAGAGACAGAACCTGGATAGCAAAGAAGGAAGATGGTGTGGTGCTTTAAATGAGAATGGATCCCAACAGTGCATATATGTGGATACATGGTGCACAGTTGGTGGAACTACTTGAGTGGGGTTAGGAGGCGTGGCCTTATTGGGGAAGGTTTGTCACCAGGGACCAGCTTTGTGGGTAAAAGCCTCCTAGTATCATTAGCACAGTGCACTATCTGTTTTCTGTTTGAGGACTAGGATTTGAGAATGAAGCTACTACTCCATCAGCATACCTACCTGCCTGCCTGCTGCAATGTTCCTGTACATGATGACAATGGACTTTGGAAATGTAAGCCTCAAATAAACTCTTCTATAAGTTCCCTATGTCATGGTGTTTCATTACAATAACAAGAAAATAACTAATACAGGGGATTGTTGCATTTTATTTATTTACTAAATTTTCTTTCATCTTTCAATTTGAAGGGAGCAGGAATTTTTAGGCATATTTCCCAATAAAGCAAAGGACTGAGAATAACACTGTAGCCAAACTATTATTATTTTTAGCATCTAATATTTATTGAGTGCTTAGTCTGTCTGGTGCTTTGATAAAGATGTTTCCAACTTAAATATAAAGAAGCTAAAATACAGAAAATCACATAAGTTGTTTACAGCTAGATAATATGTGGGCTCCATAGAACATAGACATTTTGGATCACTTCAGACAACAGTCCTTAACTATGACATTTTTGTCACAAATGAGGCTTGGTATGTAAAGATCTGTGCAAGAAATATATTTTATCTCTAGAGTGATAGAATATAAAGATTAAAAATGTTCAGACTACCAGTTATGAGGGCAACTGCTTGCTGCTTCCTGACAACCATTTTCTGATCACGATAAAGACATCCTGGGACTGAGGAGGAAATACAGAGGCAGTCAGCCAACAGTACACATTGTCAGTGTATGCCAGCCAACATTGAACATACAGTGGCAAGCTGGTGAAATATAGCCAAGTCATTTGAATTACCAACAGCCTCTCTGAACACAATTTTAAGACATCTATCTTATGTGAGAACAGTATCATGTGTCATGTTGATGTACTAATGACTTATAAAGTCTAAATTATTTGGACAACTACTTTGACTCCTATTTCTTAAAACATCTACAGAAGAGGAAATCTGGGTACAAACTTTCTCAAAATTTATTTTTTGTGCAAATATATATATTTGAGATAGGAATCATTTCTGGTCCAATGGATAGTCACAGAACTTGCCTAGTCAGGCCTTAGCAGGCTGGATGAAAGGAAACTCCTGTTCTTTCCAGAAAATTATGGACAAAAATGCAAAGCAAGAATTTGAAGGACTATCTCAATGGCATATACCAGTGAGTTTTTTGAAATTTTTTTTTATAGTTACAACATGTCTATGTCTGATGCTTTGCTAAGGATGGTGCTCTCACATTTCCTTGCTCCAACCCCTTTCATATAAAACACCTTGCTTTGTTCAAGCTCATGGCCTTGTTTTTTACCAATACTTAAACACACACTTCCAAAAACAGTACAATTTTCTGTAAAGAATGTGAGCTTCTATTTACATAGCTTTTCCACAGAAAAATTCTTAAAAGTAAGTCATGAAACACAGGCTAGAAAATCTTTTAAGTGTTTGACTTTAAATCACAATTGACTGAATTATGTTCTTTTCATCAAAATTTTATTGATAGATTGGATGCATAGCAATCACTACAGTATATGTTTGTTATGATCTCCAGTTCTATGATATAAGTCACTGTCTTATTATTTTGTTCATTTTCCATGAAAATATAGTGTATTTAGTGTAAGCTCATTAATTTATACATATTGCTGAAAGAATATACATAAGATGAACATGTTCATTTTGAATTACAATAAAACATGTAGGTTTTACATTTAGCTATCACAAAATATTTGAGGATCAAAAATAATAATTTAAAGTAATTAATATACTTTTTAAGATTCATATATTACTTATAAAAATCTTACATTCTTCAAAGAAGTTTCAAGTCTCCATATTTTATTTTTAGTACTGACAGAAAAAAATACCCTAATCACAAAGGTTTGGTTTATATCATGTTAACTTTATTTCTTAAATTTCAACTTGCTCAATAATTGAAAAATCTTAAAGGATTTTTCTGTCTATTGCTGCTGGTTTTGTTTCCTCTTATATGTTTACTTCTAATTAATAGAAAACTTCTAGATTGGGAGATGATTCCATGGGACAGAGGAAGAATAGCAAGACCAGAATAGGGAAGGAAACACTGAATCATGCTGACACAGGAAAGATTTCCAATCCATATCCCTCTGGGAGGGTAGCTATCATGGTCTGACATAAAGCTCAGTTCTTATCCTAAATCATAACTCTAAGAGATTCATTTTCCCACTAAAGGGGCCTTTCTTTACCCTGAGTGTCATCAATCCTGAAATTTTGAAAAGGAAGATTTAACTCACCTTCTCAACCTGCTCAGGCAAGTAGGAAGCAAGAGGCATACCACTAAATCAGGGGCTTCAAGTTCTGATGGAGTAGGAGGCACAGCAGGAGCTGTTCCTGCAGGCCCTGCAGCTGGAGCCCCTGGCACTGACTCCTCCAGGACAGAAGAACTGGGAGATAACTCAGTCACCATGTTCTGTTTAGATAACTGCGACATGGGTCAGATCAAGCCTCTGGTCTCCTTAATGGTCTCAGCAAGGTCTGTACTCACCTAGACATTTATCTGGAGACTGATCTGACAATTTGAAAAATGACCCATTTATCTTTTAAAACCATATTGCTAGACCATTCACACAAATAATTTACAAATACCATTTGCAAAATTTCAGTTAGATATTGTATGATTGATTGGAACATTTCTTCTTGAGTTAGTTAGAAATAGAAGTAACACAAAGGAGAAAGTCTGCTCTATTAATGCTTTCGGTTTGATGAGGGTCAGACTGCCAGGAACATTTGAGTATGAGGACTCCTAAGTGCTATGCTGTTTTGTTAGGAGTTTATTTGTGTCTCTAAAATATATGTTTGATACCTAACCCCCAACTATATCAGACTATGAGTGCATTTGGAAATAAAATTCTTTGTAAATGCAATATATTAATGTGACATGAAAAACCTGGAACCTTAACACCACTGGCATCTTTAAAAGAAACAACACAAGAATGGGCAGGCCCTGAAAGAAAATCAAACGTTATGGGGGAGAGAAGGTAGCAATGGCTCAGCAAACAAGAAACTTTGAGGTGACACGGATGCAGAGAAATTAGACAGGGAAGGATCATTCTCTCTCTTCTTCTCCTCTCTACTCAAGACTACACAGAGAACATGGCCCTTCTGATCATGTGATCTTCATTCCTTCTCTACAGAGTTTGAAAAAAAAAAAGTCTTGTCATTTTACAGCACCCGGTCTGCTGAACTTGGTTAACCAGTCTGAAACCTGCCTCTTCCCTGTTCTTGCAATATGGGACTATTAATATGTTGTCTGCATTTTATCAGTAAACTTACTCTTATCAAATAACCAAGAGATAAAATTATATGTTCACAACTGCATTTTGCACGTAAAAATAAGCACATAAAGAGTTAATTTTCATGAAACAAATGTCTTGCATTTGTTTCTTCTAAGATGCATACTGTTTCTAAAAGATTATTTTCTCTTCTATCTCACACATATTAATTTATGTATACAACATGAGCTTTTTTAAAAATTATTTTGCATGCACATACATATCTCATCATAGTAGAGCCATTTACTGAGGTTAGTCTTGTCTAAATTGAACTATATTGGCAATTATTGAAAATGAACTAACCCTAGCTATATTGGGTTGTATATGGATCTGAATTATGTTTATCTTCTATCTCTATGTAATGGATTGTATGTAAAATCTCTGCCTACTTACTTTTATCAGTGAGTATGATATATTTATACAATGTGTGGGAATGGGTGTGTGTGTGTGTAAATGATTATACTGACTCTTATGCAGTCTCAACAGTTAGGGTAAAACTAAAGCTTTACAGTAAATTTTGAAGTTGAGAAACATAACTCCACACTTTATTTCTTTTGACTATTCCCAAACATATATATGAATGTGTATGTAGATGTTTAATCGTTAAAAATAATTCGTCTCTCGTGATGAGGAAACATACACAGACAACTGACCTGAGCTTTTAGGAGCTCACTAACTCTGAAATGACATCTGGGAACCTGCATGGGACTGAAGGAAGCCTTCCAAATGTTGATTAGAGTAGAATGGCATGCACGGGCACTTTGTAGGTCTCTGGCAGTGGGACCAGAGTTTATTCCTGGTTTATGAACTGGCTTCTTGGAGCCCATTTCCAGAGGAATGCCTTGCTTATCCTTGATACTGGGGGGAGGGGCTTGGTCCTACCCCAATTGGGTATGCCAGACTGCACTGCCTCACTCTGGGAGTCCTTATCTTCTCTGAAGAATAAATGGGGGGAAGGGTTGAGGGAGACTGGAAAGAGGAGAGGGAAAGGGAACAGTGGTGGGTATGTACAATATTTTTAATTAAAAAATGCTTTATTTCATCTATAGATTAAAAATTAACTTCAGAATAACTAAAAGAACTCTTGATTTCTACGTTTTTGGCGGGGGAGGGAGGGTGATTGGGTTTGGTCTGATTTTTTGAGACAGGGTTTCACTGTGTGGCCCTGGCTGTCCTGGAACTTGATTTGTAGAAAAAACTGGCCTGGAACTCAAATAAATTCACCTGCCTCTGACTCCAAATTGTTGGAATTAAAGGCTTATGCCACACAGCCCAGCTAATTTCTACTTTTTAAGCTGCAAAAACTCCATCCCAACTTTTTGTTTATACTTATGTACCTAATTTATGTACCTAAATTTATTTATGTTTAGTACCCTAAATACTTTCTGTAAACAAGGAAAATTAAGTCATAATTCTACACATTGGTAAACAGATCTTTTCAGAATAAAATTTTAAAATTCATAGTTCATATATATGTGTGTGTATGCATATGTATATATATATTGCAGTTTTAGGAAAGGGTCAAGATAAATTATTATTATTATTAAGTTTGATATTTCTATACATAAAACTGTGTTTATGTTTATGTCATCATTATTGGTACTGGGATGCATTTATTCAGATTCTGCTTGGAATTTAAACGCTTCTTCCTGGAGAAGAAAAGAGGGAAACTGAGGAAAAACTTACCAGACACAGGAAACTTAGATCACTCCAGAGGTCTCTTTCCAAGGTAATGTTAGCAGGGAACCACTGCAGAAATGGGGTACATTCCAGTGGAGCTGCCAGCAAGCTATGCAACAGATTCCACTGATCCATCTTTGAGACTTCTCATGTATGTTACCCATATGAGATTATAGTGACCCATCTTTGTGGCTTCTCATGTATCCTATTCTACATGCAGCTGCCTTGAGTCACCCTTGTGCCTTAATAAGCACTCTGATTCACCAAGATATATGTGGTGAAATTATTTCTGTGATTTATCATATGTACCCTCTGAGGTGAATAAAAGCTTTCCCACTTTTTCCCAGAAAAAGTCACACATTGTTCAGGATAGATCTCATGAAGATGTTCATGTTTCTTTGTCTGTAATCTGGTCAGATAATTAAATTTATTTTTAAATATTTGAGTAGTTAGTACATGTATTTCATTTTCCTTCTTAAGAAAAGGAAGCCTATCTGCCCTTTACTCATCATCTACTTTGAAAATGTTTATCTGGCAATTGTAAAAAGGAATATGGATTAGAAGCTCTGCTATACATTCTTCCTGGCAAGGTTGTTCTCAATTTACCACAAGAAAATTGGAAATGATTTGTTTGGAGACATGTAGCTATTTCTAGAAACAAGATGTTTGGATAACTTTAGAAAAACGTTTATTATCTGACTGGACTAAATATACTGTAATTATATAAATATCAGTATGATTTTTGCTCCATAAACTTATTATTAATATGCATAGCATATGCATCTATAATATAAACATTCTCTAAAATTATAGGAGAAGTTTTTCCAGCCAAGTTTGTGAAAAGTGATGTTTGAAAATTAGGATCAAGAACTGATTGGACAATAACAATGTTTCTACCTGATTGCTCCCATGCTTCTTCTGTTTTGTGAAATACAAGCCAGGTTTATATTTCCACACAGCCCTACATCTTCATTTGTTAGTACTCATAATACCTGCAGTCAGAAGTTAAATATCTGCTTTATATAACAAAAAAAGAAACAAATAGCTACTTCTTTATTTTCTTCTGCATGATTAATGATCCAAATGCATATTTGATAAATTGAGAAAATGTATAAATAAAATGAATAAATGGATGAACAAAAGGCAAGAAACCTAACTTATCAGGATTATGAGAGAAAATATATATAATGGACTTGGAAGTTTTGAAATAACTCTATGTTTTAAATTTTTTTACATTCAAGAATTTATTTAATTTTATTGTGTAAAATGTTGTGCACATAGAGCTAACAAAGAATAATTTGAATTATATCAAGATTATCCAGGAATAGGACCCCAAAACTAAATGAAAGTAGTAACATATATTTCTTTACTGTACATACTAAAGAAATAAGATCTGACTATATATAGCCAGAAAATTATATTTATATGATAATTAGTATCATAACTCATCAAATGACCCATGAAATATGAGCTTATTACATGAGTTACCATATTCTTCCAAGTGAAGAACCACAGTGAAATACTTCACATGTCTTTCTGGCACATTCTAATCTTATGTTTAGACAAGATGATGAGAGGGATTTTCATAAATTGTGAGTTTTTTATTGTGGAAACTCTTGTAATTCAATATTTTTAGTGTTTAAAAAACATTCTAGCAAATTGTTTTTGCATTTTCAAAAATATTTCAGGCATAAAAATATTAAATATATCACTATGTGCATAAAAACAACTGCAGTGTGACTGTAACAATACTTCAGATACAGTCTAAATGAATAATATGCAACAAGAGGTACCAATACTTCACAATACTTGTTCAGTGCTTGGTAATATTCCTTCATATAAAACTGTTAGTTTGTTCAAGACATTTGTTTTTTCTCTATTCAATGTGTCTGTCTTTATGCTAAATAAATTTCTTATACATGGGAAAAGCTTTAATTTAAGCAAGGGGATTCATGGATAAAAAAAATGAGACTTTATTCAAAAAAATTCTAAGCATCAAGAGAAATCTAAACAAGAAATGAACAACAAGATGTTCATAAGAACATTGTAAAAAAAGGCAAACTTTATTGAAACTTGTGTCCTAAACTGCTGTGTAGTAAGAAGCCTAAGGGGGCCTGTTACTAATGGATAGATATTAGTGTTGTGTGATTAAATTGTTATCTGCTTATAATTTAAAAAAAATAGAAGTCTGAAGTATCAGCAGCAGCTTATTCTATGCAGTTCAGACATAGTTCTTTCCCTACTTGTTTTGGAATAATGCTACAAGCACTTAAAAAAGATGACAAAGGCCCTTCACCTGCCCATCACCAAGTATTTACTTACTTGGTTCTTTAACCCAATGCTCAGAATCTTTCCCCTAGATGGAGAAAGTACCCATTTTCCACTAAAGTCTGGTGACTCTGTTGGAATCATCTCCACTAGACTTCACTTTTGAAACTGTGTCTTTCCGTTCTATACAATCAATTGTGTCTTCTATACTTGATTATTCTTCAAAATACATAAATGTACCCCCAGCACATGTATTTATATATTTTAAGGCATATAGTGGTATCTCATCCTGAGAACACACACATACACACATCTTTCTGTAAATCTCAGCTCAGACTACCTTAATGCTTCTTGCTAACTACCATTCTAAGGTGCCTGAAAATATATGTCCTTAGGTGAGGTTTCCCTTGGGTATACAATCTATGACTCTCTCAGGTACTCTCTGTCATGTGTCAGAATACTTCCCATTATTTAATTTATTTTAACAGTTTTTGGACTTTTTAGTAATCATTCCCCAATTGTAAAAAGTTTTGTTGGAGAACATCATGAAGTCAATGCCTGATTTACTCTGTATAACCTGCTCCTCAGTTTCTCTTTCTGTTTCTAATATCTCAAATGTTCATTCCCTTTATGGAGGATCCAAAAGATTTTTTTTTCTTTTTCTTTATTCTTTGCTTATATAATACATCCTGACCACATCTTTACCTTCCTCCACTCTTCATAATTTTCACCTCCCACCTCCCCTCTCCCCCAGGTAGACTCTTCTGTTTCTCTTCAAAAAAGAGCAGGCCACAGGGATATGAACCAAGCATGCCATAACAGAAGGCATAAGAGTAGACATGAACCCTCATATCAAGACTGGACAAGGCAAGCCAATAGGATGAAAGAGTCCCAAGAGTGGGCGAAAGAGTCAAAGACACTCCCACTTCCCTACTTCTGCATTTAGGAGTCCTGCTAGAACATCAATCTACACAACAAGCACAGCATGCATGTAGAGGACCGAGCACAGAACCATGCAGGCTCCAGGACTGCTGCTTCGGTCTCTTAGCTGCAGCCCTTCTCCAAGGATTCCGGATGGACCTCTGGTTTCTGCACTTTTTCCTCCCCTTTCTCTGGGGGGGTGGGCTTCCCTGAGCTCCACCTTCTGTATGGCTGTGGCTCTTCCATTATGCATTTACTTAATCCTCTTCCTCTCCCAAAGGTTTAAAGTCTCTGGAGAAAAATCTTTTCATTTCCTTTGTTGCTGAGCTAATGGGAAGAGAAAAGCAGTAATATCTTTGTAAACAGCTCCAGAAGAACACACCTACAAAACCTAGTTCTTGGGAAAATCAATAATATTTGTATGGTATACTACAATTATATCTGTCCCAAGTACTGGGTCAAACTTGGGAAAATGTTGTGTGCCACCTTGGAATATTCTAGTCTCCTGTCCTACTCATGTTGAGAGACCCTCAAAGACCACCAGGGAGCTGGATTCCAGTGAAACACATGAGGGTCAGTTTATTTTTCTTATTCTTTTGGAAGGTTCGAACCTATGTTTTGATGTGTCAGAGGGAATTTGGTCCCGAGCTCAGGGGTGAAAGGGGTTTTTTGTTTTGTTTTGTTTTTTGGTTTTTTGGGTTTTTTTTTTTTTTAAAAAAAACAAAAAAAAAAACATTTAATTGTGGTGGGATAGTTTCTTAAGTTTAGTCCATTATCAACATGAAGAAAATATACATTAAGTGAGGTGTTATAGATCATGGCATTTTAGGATTGGGTAAAGGGATATGAGGTAGAGTAATTCTTGGAAACTATTGGTTAAACAACTTTTGATGTACAACCAAGCTTTGAATCTATTGACTGTCAGGCATGTGTTCTTGAGGATTATTTTTTAGATTTCTTTTAGACCTGGGCTCTGCCCTTAAGCACTAGGTGTTCTAAAAAAAAAAAAAAAAAAAAAAAAAAAAAAAAAAAAAAAAAGATAAATCTATATATCTATGCCTTTACACTGCTTTCATTCCTAAGACCTCTTTTCCTCTCACTGGAGAGTCTACTTGATATTTTCCCTCTGAACAGAACGACTAGCTTAACAACTCTGCTAACAGTTGTTCAGCTCTTTACCATCTTTATC